>MU884281.1:5795-17331 GCA_036418205.1 Ostertagia ostertagi | reverse complement strand
TTGTGACGTCATTTACTTTGACTTTGCAAAACGTTTGACAGAGTTTCACACAAAGAATTGATATAAAGCTAGAGATCCTTGGTTTTCACCCGGTTATAATCAAATGGATTTCGACTTATCTGAAAGGTAGAACGTTCCAGGTTAAAATTGATGGTTCATTTTCTGACATTAAACATGTGAAAAGTGGGGTGCCTCAAGGAGGTGTACTATCACCGATACTGTTTAATATTTTCACAGCCGAACTTCCTTTTATGCTCCAGGAAGCAGGCGTCACTGCAAAGGTTTATGCTGATGACTTGAAAATCTATAAGCCTATACTGAGCATCGGTGATTTTCATAGTATGCAGAAGGCAGTCGATGCAACAGTACGCTGGTCTGAAGAATGGCAACTACCCATGTCTCCACATAAAACGGTGTACATGCAGTTAGCTGTCGGCATTCCACCCTCAGTGAACTCATACACTGTTAATGGGATTCCCCTCTCTGCTGTACAGTCAGTCAGAGACTTAGGTTTTCACTACAACGATAAATTAGATTTCTCGGAGCATATAAAAAGAAGGGTTCAAGCAGCCCATTTACGTACATTTCAAATTTTCAAAGGGTTATCTTTGGCCAATCAAAAAGCATTACTACGTGCATACAAGTCTTACGTAAGGCCATTAGTTGAGTCCAGCACTACAGTATTCAACCCCTTCAAAAAGAAACACATCTACGCAATTGAAAAAGTTCAAAATAATTTTACACGTAAACTATTCATTAGAATGGGAGGTTTCCAGTACTATAATATACCGAACGCGGCTACCAGGAATAATAGTCTCAAACTGACATCTCTTGAATGGAGGCGCAGAGTGTTTGACCTATGTTTTGTTCATAAACTGGTACAGAATTATTATGTGTCTGGATTTTCCAATGTCTTCAAAATGTCATATTCGAGAACTAGAGGTGGATCCATGAAAATATCATTAACGCGACCCAAGAGTAATGTGCGTGCTAAGAACTTCACATATAGAGCCGGTAGTGATTATTTGAATATAGCGAAAAATATACCCGCTTCTTTAACACAAGCACAATTCAAGCGACGAATATCTAATATATTACTCAGAACTAGAGGTTCATAGCATTTTTTGAGACTGATTACCAAAGCTCGTTGTTCTTAAAAATATAGGTGTTTTGTAGTTATTTCTTGTTCAGTTCATGTGATTCATAATGGTGTCAATTATTTCTCACGTGTGCCTTATGCAAACGTAATAAACTTATACTTATATTGAACCCATGTCATTGCCGTTTGCGGTTTTACACCTTTTGACAACAAAGCTACAAAGAATTCTGACATCAATACTGCATCAATGCTTGCCTACAGATGCATGAGTGAAGAGTTTTCAGTGCAATTCAGGGCGGTTTGATAAGGAGAGCAGGCAGAAATAGTGCGAAAAACCTGCACAACCCGCCTCAAACATCATTTAGCAGATATGAGACGCAGTTTTGAGGTCACCAGTGGGAGAAATCGCATGTGAATTATACTCACTGCAGAACCGTAACTCCCTGAAGATCTTCCCTGGTTAAGATTTCTCCTAGACTTGGTTTCGATGAAACCTCCGAGAGTAAGGGATCCAGTTTCGTTAACAGAGTGAGACATTGGAACGTTTCGAGCTTATTCTCAACCTTCTTTGATCAAGCGCGAAGATTTGTGCTCTTTTGGAAATTCAGTAGAGTCTTGAGATACCGGGATTTTGACAGTCTCTATATCGAGGTTTTAACCTTTCGTGGTTTATATGTTGGTTCAGAGTCTAGCACCAGGAATAATTTTTAGGAAGGAAAAAAGGCGGTCTTCGTCGTGGCAGACGTGCGAAAAAGGCATTGTTGCCGACATGGTGGTCAACAAAAATAATAGTAAACGATACAGATAGAGGAAGCCGAGTTAGGGGACCCTTTATGAAATCCATGCTTGCAATCATAGGGGAAACCTCACGTGAGGATTTGGCAAAGGCTCAATAATCTGAAGATAGCTACCCTTCTATGGTAGAAATGTCAATAGTCGCTGCTAGTAATAAAGTTGAGCAACTCAGATCTTCTGCGATTGGATTTGTTTGATTAGAATTTTTTTAGCAACTTTTTTTCCCCACGTAAGCTCATAGTAATGGTTTTAGTGTGCACACTGAGTGAGAGAGAGAAGACATCTATCATTGCCATTGGTCATCATCGAAGAACATTGAGGCACACCTCCTTAAGTCTTTCCACCAACAGTACATCAGAGTGATAGGCGGCGATCTTCAAAATATTGTTCTACTTGAATTTTATTTCAAAATTTTCCCACCAGGTCTGGCTACCCTTTATCCAGATTGTGTGAATATTTGCCGACGAGCTTGTGTTCCCTCCCCCCCCCCCCCCGTGAACTTGAAAACAAGAGAGAAGCCTGCGGATTTTTTATAACATCGCATGAATGCATGTGTGAGGGTCAAACGAACGAATTTGTCAACAGGTGAAATCTTTCTGATTCATGTGGGCAATATCAGATCAGAATGCAACAGTTCCTAAAGCCAAAATTAGACCCACAATATTGGAAGGCAGAGTTGAGTGCGCTGAACCATGGACTGGTGAGGGCTAAGAATTCATAGAGGCGTGGGTGTATGGTTACAAATGGTACAGTAAAGCCGGACATGTTCAAAAAGTATGTACCGTATTTTTGCGCATGTTGTTCCAAATAAAAAAAATAGACGGTTGTGTTACCTAGCTACCACTTAGCAACAGTAATATAAAAGACAGGATAGAGATGTGAAATAATGAATGGATAAAGGAATGAATAGAATGTATGTAGGTACAGAAGGAGTTCATATTCCCGAGTACTTCCGCATCGTGACTCATCTTTTGATGTGAACTGCTTGCAGCAACTCGAACCGGAACCCTGACACCATGTCGCAGCGTTCACCCGAGTCCTTCTCGGAAGAAGACGCCACGGCTAGACGAGTTGCTGACACTTCGGCCACTGTAGATGCTCCAAGGACATGTAAGGTGAACTGGTCTCAGTACTACACTTAATATATCGCATGAAAAAGATATTCCTGGAAATATTTAATTATGATTTTGTTTCACAGAAACCTACAGATACCTACTTTTGCAGTTTGTCTTCACTGAAGTGAACCTGTTAAGACCAAATGAATCGAAAAGTGTTGACTTGCAATGGGAATTGAGGAGCAAAAGTGGTAGCGGTGATGGCGCAGTGAAAAGTGCTGTCCTTACAGTACAGCTTGGTGGCAACTCGATTCTGCAATGTCCACCAAGCTCTCATTGCACTGGGAGTGGTGTTAAATTTACCTGTAATGAAAGAAGAACAGGTGCCTTGCATGTTCTCACACATGATCCATATGGTACCCAGTCATATGATTTCGAATGAATGCTGAGTACGTGGCGCATCCCAAAGCACGACTGATTGCTTTTTGTTAAAACCCAAATAGGGGTTATGCTTCCAGGCTCCGCAGCAATTGAACGGTTTTCCTGCTAAGATGTACACGCGCATTGTAGTCCATTCGAATCTTTACTGGTAGCTTTTGTTCGGTATGGTCGCGCCGGCATGGACGCCCTGCTCCTCGCATAAGCTCAGAAGCATCGGGGTCAACCCTGCTTAGGAGCGGCGTCCATGTCGGCGTGAGGGTTGCGATCGGGGTCTTACGCCGCTCGCTGCCCGCCACTACGCCACGCGGGTTACCTAAGTAGGCCCTAGCAGCCCCGATGTACCGACAAATAAGACCTGCTGTAGGTTTACCTTGCCTACGAATACGCCCAAGGACTCTATCTTCTTGGCCCTATGGCCTACGATGATGTTTCTCTGGCCCCGCCTACGGGCATCGCAATACTTTACATGACTAGTACATGTAACGTAGGTACGCTGCGGTGTACGCGCTTAAGATATTGCAACATAATACAAGAAATGAAAGCACCATAGATTCATGTTTTGAAACTACGAAAAATACTACAATGAATGAATACAAGAAGCACTACGATAAATGCGAAATACCACCTACTGCTCACGGGGTCGAACCCATACGCTGTCCTTACGGGGGTGACGTGGCAGCAGTCCCGCTGTTCATCTCGGGCATCCATGCCCGGTAGAGCATCTACGATGTTCGGTGACGTACCTAAGATCGGAGGACTGCGGGTGACGGCGACTGACAGCAACGACCATCCTCGACGGCTGCGACGTGTAGACTGACTTGAACAGTGCGCGTCCATTCCCTGCTTCTTTGGCGCAGCTTCCTGCGTATTCGATGTTGTGCGCGCCCGAACCATTGTGACGACGCCTTTAGTAAGTCGTACGAAGCACGGAACATATGCGTGCACAATGACTCCCACGGACTCAAGCCAATGTACTATACAAATCAGCTGTTTATCGTCCGCCCACGTAATAGCTGAATACCGTTGATCTAACTGCAAGATAATGGAACGAATTGTGACCTGGGCGAGATTTAGCAAGATTTGACCCTCGGAGCGCGTGCGTGGGGAGTGGCATCACTGCCGCTACACCCACCTCCCCCCCCTTGATGGTACTTTACATCGAACATCGGTAATTGATTTATGCGGCATAACTCGGACACAGCTCTATACACAGTCAAGCTCCAAAATCGCTTTAGGCTCTCAGCTCTGGACCCAGTTTTCTGATGTGGTCTAGAATTTGAAGGACAGAAAAAACTATCAAGAGATTCTCCTCTCCTAGAAATACATGCTAAATGTAAATTATAGGTTTGTGGTGATCGCGCCAATGGCTATAATTTTGGAGTGTTGACTGCGAATTCATGCAAAAGCATTCTCGGCGTCGAAATGGCGCGTCACGAGAGACAGTGAAGAGGGATTCCGACTACACTGACCATCTTCATCATGGGCTTTGTTTAGGAGATAAAATGTCCATTTTCGAGCAACTGTGAGATCACGTCGGCCTCACGTCGGTTCTGCCAAGCCTGTCGTCTGCAGAAATGCTTTATGGTAAGCACACTGGCATATTTCATTCATTGATGAATTGTGCACTTACTTTGTTACTACTGGTTCTCTCTAGGAGATTTCCAAATGCGTGAAAAGTGTAAGGCACACTTTATTGCTGAAAAGGCAGAGAATATTCCGCGCGACGTGGCAGTGACTGCTTCCTCCCCTCCCCTAACTATTAGCGCTTTTACGAGCGTCTTAAGTGGAACAGTTACTCAATAACTCGAGGTTTCGATTCATTTACTCTACAATTGATTAACGCTCTCGCGCGTCAGCGTGCCTCGTCGCCCAAACTGTGGAAAAACCGTCGCTCTTTCGATAGACCCATCCAAACGAAAAAAAGAGAGAAGTCCAAGAACTGACCATAACAGTTGTCGGCTCTGTTCTAGAAAATTGCAAGAAAGTAGGCCGAAATTAAAACCACGCGCTTCAATGAACATACCGGAGAAGAAGCTACATGGACTATATCTTGATTTGTTTCATGAGTGAACAAGGGTATCTAAAAAAACTGTACGGAAGGAACGTAAACGATGATAAAGGTTAATGAGAAAAGTAAGGAGTTGTCCTATTGTCTTCTCATCTGTGAGCGAGAGGCAAAAGATTGTGGTTGATGGATTAGTTAAGAGCGAGCTCCGGGATAAAATGGACATGTAATAGTGTTTAGCAATGAAGCTGGAGGAGAAGGGTGGCTTGAAAAGGAAAAGAAAGCAAGAGGAATTCCCGGTTACGCCCCGAATAAGAACCTATTTCAGCCGCATTCCACCTTGGGATAGAGAAGGGGCGTGTTGGACGAGTTTCACGAGCCTAGCTCTAGTTGCTCCAGCGCCAACGACATTGAAGCGCAATGCAGCCGCTGCATCAACCGCGCCCACACATGTCACATCGCAGCCGACAGAGTAAGGTGGGGCTTGATGAAGAGGGTGTGGATTGCGGGTCGGGCTACAGCACCCTTGTCGCCCAATTTCCAACCACATTTGGAGCGCGACATCAAGGCCGGTCCGTTTGTCTACCACGATCGGGGATGGAACAGGTAAGTGTGCATAATCTCGGACCGTGCCTTTGAAAGAACTACAACAAAAACTAACCAAAGAGCAGCGATGAAAAAAGGAGACTCCGAAAACATCAAGTACGCCTAGAAAGCAAACACTTATACCAGTTGAAAAGAGTAGCGCCAACCAGGGTGAAGTAACGGTCGAGGAATTCTTCGACCATGGCTGCACGAGAGTAGTGCCGAGAGTGAATGTACGCGCGGAGAGCACAGACGGCTCGCCATGGCGAGTGTGAATGTGCGCGGGAGAGCGTGACTGATCAGGCGAAAATCCTCGACGAGCCGTTGCCGTTTCCTCGACCGATTTTCACCCGGGCTCCAACCTATCTAGGAAACAAATAACGTTTAAGTTAAGGGGTGGGAGACAAGGGAAATTTGTGCAGTCGTTGTGCATTTCTGCCATGCTGCATAAATTTAAATTAGTAGCGCATCGCAAACATTAGCAAATGGTCTTCAGTCTATCTCATTCAATCTCAATCCTAATTAACTGGAAATCAAATTCCTACGGAATGGGAACCGGAGGCGTACCATTTGAGTTCAAAATTCGGGAGTGGATGATGATTTAAGGGCGGGTGAGTATTGAAAGGGGTCGATAAGTTGATTTTGATAAATTTGAAAGGAAGAGAAGGTCAATAAGAAATTTATGATTCTCCCTTGAATCTGAACGAGCTAAGCAGTCGCTAGTCACAATGGCCTCAGGTTTTTGCACACACGATCGGCATTTGCAGCTCCCTCGGAAGGAGCGCGGTAGAAGTTTGGAGCTGCATACGCTTCTTGTTTATTATTGTCTAAAGTTGCTTACATTAAGGCTGGCATGAGCAGATCATGGTTGGTTGATCAGAAACCTCGAGTGAACTCAAGAAAACGAGCAGCAACTACCGACGATGGGATAAGTCTTGGTATTTATGTACGGCCGAGAACGAACGGGTGGTCAGGTTGGAGTTACGGTATTACCTGGCAGTCTTCGTCGTTGTTGCCAGGATATATCGTAACTCCTATTTATCCACATATCAGTGCTTTCGCTATTGTTGAAAATTTGAAGTCTTCCAAAAATTTCTTCACTTTCAGGCGAATTCACCTGAAGAGGTCAGTGTTTCCAAAGCCTACCTCAATGAACTGATCCGCAAGGCAAAGAGGTTGGTCTCTCGGCTTTCTTTGGTGATCTCAAGTCACAATAAGCAGAATTCTAGGCAGCAAGGCATGCTGTGAGTGTAGATGTACCTGTGGCTTTTATCCACCTGACACTCGTCTGACTGCCGTCGAAACTGGCAAGGTCAGCATTTTTTCTCGGTAATCCCATGAATCAAATGTGGCATTTGCAGGAACAACAGTCACCCGTGGTGTATTCGAACAACTCTATCTCATCCATACAAGCTCAGTTTGTACCGCCTTCCCTTACGAAAACGGATGATCCTATTTCTTCGCTACCGGGCCTATTCTCCACCGACAACTGCCACAAAGCGGATTTCGCTCGCTTGACGGCGTCGCATCTTCGTAACCACGTCGACCTCTCAAATGGTTTCTCGCCCTCTCAAAGTCTTCTGTGTCTTCCTGGTATTGGCTCGAATGTTATGTTATCGGCCTTCTCGACAGTGCAACCGTAAGTGTTGAATGCTGACACTAACAAACCTCACATATCCTCTAATCTCGAGTTAGGTTTTTACACCATCTTGAACCGATTCAGGACCAATACATGGCAATGGATTTGTTGATATTCTCGAAATCGAATCAAAAGTGACAAAATAACGAACCCCCTCCCCTCCCCCCGAGTAAAAAATTATAAAGGAAAACGTTCTCGAAGCTTGACGTTACTTTGACGCCATTGCCAATTCGCTGAAGCTCTTTACCATTAACTGTTAGTACACTAATGACTTCTTTGTTTTTTCGAGGTCCTACACGCCTTTGCAGTCACCGCTCTCACCGTCTTCGATGGTAGCATTCAGCCCTATGATGCCATCTCTACAAGCGTCAGGTTCGTACTTATTACAAGAGCATGAGGTCTGAGATAGGGCATCACTCAAGGAATGGATTATCCTCTGATTAGATGTAAGAACGGACCACCAGCTTTCCCCTTATAATACTGTTCCCAAGATCGTGTGTACCACAACTTGGAGAAGGCTAACTAACCCGTCACCATTGGGTGTACTCCTTTGGGCAAAGGCTCAAGGTGAGGCCTCACTGGCGGAGGACGCTGATGAGCCTCATCCTTACCCTTTTCCCACGGAGTACACCCAGTAGTGGTTGATTAGCTAATACACTCGTCAGAGTCAAGCGGCTATCAAGTTTACTCGACTGCACCCTAGAATACATTTCGAATAAAAAAGGCCAGATTGATAGCTGGATTTATCCCTTTTCTAATGCGCCACGTAATGAATTCTATGGATTTTCGTGGTGGTATTCAAATGTAGATAGGCTCTTATGTATACATGGCTGACCAAAACTAAGGGATACTTTGCCCATGGCGCTCAGATCGTCCTCTCGTATAAGTAAAAGCAGAACTTCCCTCACTACCGCCACCGTCCTCAAAATCTGACGTCATCTTCCATCATCGTTGAGGCCAAGAAGGCTCACCGTCATTCCAGCTTGAAGCTGCTACGAAATTTCTTTAATCGGTTCACTGACGATTGCTTCCTAGGAACAGTAGTTTTAAGTGTGGAAGACCTCTTCCGACCAGCGTTTCAGATAACGTCGTAATGGTCCATGATCCGCCGAGGACCAGTTGAGCTCGAACCGTGCACAAGGTTCCCATGGCAAATTCTTGTGATGTCCTTGGTGCAGAAAGCTATTATAACGTTTATTGATAGATTGGGATGTGCTCTTTAATTTAAGTTGGGAGCAGTCGGTTTGAGTTTAGCAAAGTGTGATTAATGCTGTCTGAAATGTGGAGTGAGTGTCTTTTTTTGCCATCTCTGTATTCCTATAGCTTGATGGATCAGCCACTGCAAAAACAGCCGTTTTCATCTCATCAACCTTGCTTGACGCAAGATCACCGACCCTGTGATGACAATCCTAAGTGGCCTGCGAGGAAATCTATGCGAGCTCTTGACACGGACCATGGGCATGGGATATGGCGTGATTTGCCGTCACATTACATACCGTCGCCAATCATATCCTCTAGGTGTTACAAGGCTTTCATGGTACCGTGAAAGGGGGCGGATCCGTACAAGAAATAAATCGAGAAATCTCGTGATGCTGTGCTTTCTTTGATTTTACCATATAAGAAATGAATTTGAGGATGTCAAGATGTCGTGACTTCATCGGGCTCGAAATGCGCTAATCCCATACAAGAAACATTTGACGAGCGAAAATACGCAAAACTTTCAGCGGAGGACTTGCACCTTGTCCAGGTTAGTGCCTAGCTTTCAGTTCCCTTGCATGCTGCTGATTTCATCATTTCAGGAGCTAATAAGAGCTAATGAGCCGCTGAAGGCTCCGCTTGATTTCCAGTTCAAGGAGGAGTTGACGTTGATGGATGTCGTGAAAATTAGCGAAGCAGGGCTGAAGAGGATTGTATGTATGGCTAGGGACTTGGCGGCTTTCCAAGCTCTTGACATAGAAGACAAGAAAAACATTATGAAAGGTTTCTAAGCTAAAGGATTTTCAAGTCAGAGGTCAGATTTGGAATTATTCGTAAAATGCATTTAGGCAGCTGCAGTGAGCTGCTCATCCTAAGAGGAGTAATGGCATTCGACCCAAGTAAGAACACTTGGAATCACCACTTTTCAACGGTTGGTTCTTACCACTCGGCTGGAACTCTTGCATCGTTTGTTACCCGTATAATCGGACCTTGCCACTTACCAAGCCCTTGCTAACTTTGGTGCGAAAGTGGTCCACACTGATAGAAAATCAAATTATTTTAGTCCAAAAACGGTCTAAAGGTGATTCGACATTCTTGTGGTCCTACAGCAGAAAAGTAGTCGCTCATCAAAGATATTGTTTGAGCAATTGAGGAATAACGGAACAATTTCTAAGACCTTTCTAGCAGCCCATGCGCCTGCCTGCGTTTTAACACATTGCGGACCGCCGTTGTATCGAGTACCTTCGTACTTCGTATATTTTTTATATTTTTCAAAAATGTATCATCATTAATCTATCAACAATTTATCAGTGATGACACGTATGGTTTCCCGGCTCTGAAAATGAGTGCAAACAGTTCAGGAGCATTGAAAAATGTCAAATAAATCAGATAAAACTATGCTGTTTCGTGCGAAATCGTGCGCCACATGGTGGCGCACGCGGTACGCAATGTGTTAATTTTTATATGCGGAAAAAAGAGCAGATTTTCCTCTACAAAAGGACAGTCAAACAAATGAATATTTTGATATGGGGCTACCGAAAAGCGAGGGAATTCACTAGATGCAACGGCAAAAACTTTTTGATCAACCTAATACTAAATTGTTGGAATTTTCCCAACTCCTGAATTATAAAAATTCTTCAACTCAGTGTGTCGCCCTGCGCTACACAAATAGGGTCAACCATGGTGTCAGAAAATTGCTAAAATGATTACCACTCCCCTTCCCGCTTGAGAAATAAAATCCCCTGGTCGCAAATTCCGGCTCAAATGCTTGACTTCATGTGCCAACATATTTAAAAGGTTTTAACCACAAATATCTAGGGCTTCAAAGGGATGGAAGTCAAATTGGATGTGCTAAAATCTGTCACAGAAGCGCAGCATTACGAGGAGCACAAGCGGTGAGTGTTTGTGACCACATCTTAAAACACTAGATGTGCAAGCAACTAGTGATGCGCGTTTCGCAGCTGTGGAGGGGGAGGGGAAAACGTGTAACCCGTCATACTTTGGGGAAAATTGTGTGATTGTGAAGAAGCTAGGGACAAACGCGATGTACTTCTACTACAATACGTCATTACGACGAAAATTTGCAGTCATTCGTGCCATTAAAGAGCGTATGAGGCCGCTTTCATACTTTGCGCCGTTGCGGACTTGCGGACGGTGCAAAGAGCGTCAACACGCGCACTTGCGCATGAGCGTACTTGGCGCACAGCTGGTGTGTCCCCCAAGAGGCCCATCGCGCGGCGAAGGAAGAGACGCAGATGCGGCAAAGGACGAGTCGCAGCGCGTGCTGTGCGATATGAGACGTAGTATGGTACACTCTATTTAACCTGACGCCTAACCGCTACAGTATGCGCTGCGACTCGTCCTTTGCCGCGTCTGCGTCTCTTCCTTCGCCGCGCGACGGGCCTCTTGGGGGACACCCGATGGTTTGCAGTCGATCACTTTCAACTTACCTTCTGTGTATTTCTGGATGTTCTAAGCGCCGTGTTGCTTTCGCCCGTGTTTTTGTAGCGCAGAACTTTTGCTTTTTATGTGAACGATTATTTTTCAGTAGTCCATGAACGATTAGCAACGTGCAATTGCATGTGCAAAAGTTGGTAAGCTCACAGGTAAACTCACTAGTACACAAAAGTCATAATTCATATAAAGAAGAGAAAATTACGCGCTCGAACAACACCACCAAAAACAACACGGAGCACCTGGAAATGTAGATCGGTCGAAAG
>MU884275.1:0-11875 GCA_036418205.1 Ostertagia ostertagi | reverse complement strand
ACCGATTAGGGAAGGCTCTGCTTTTGCCGTCCGCAGAATGGAATTTTCCCCAGATGGTCAGGCGTGCTTCTCGCTCATGGTCGGCCGGACCATAAGGTTTCCATCAAAACTTCATTCTGCAGCAGTCCTTGCCATACTGATGGCGTGTGCTGGTGCATCGGCTGCGCTCAGGTATCTGCTACAATACCCTGGTAGCAACGTCCGGAGGCACTCCCAATTTAGGGTGCAAGGGGCGCTCATCAAAAATGACCGCAGGCCCAGTATGAGGTTGAAGTTCATAGCTCGTTTCGTCTTTGCCGTTGCGATTGGACCACTAGCCCTATCAGTAGCAGAGACTGGGTCAAACACAGCGCTGATCTTCTCTGTTGTCCTCCTTGCTACAGAGTTCATTTGAGGATCGTAAAGCATAATCATTCATTATAGTCACTGACCTATTTTTATTCCTAGTTGATTAACCCGTTACGGGCTTGCTTTCCGAAACCACGCTGTTAAGGCTCTTGAAGCATACTTCAACATACTAACGTATTTCGCAATGAAACGGTCTTAGACGGAAGAAATTTGAAATTGAATAGAAATGAGACAGGAATTATGAGACAACCCAATACCACACCAAAAAAGCTCTACTCGTACCACGAGACTATCGAATGCAATTTCATAGAATTTCGGGAGGAAGTGGAAAATCTTTAAGGGTACAGCGAGAGCAACAACCAAAAATCTTTATTCTCGAAATATCACCTCACAAATTATTCAATTTCATTTATATACACTTATAGCGCTCTTCGCTTTTAAATCAGCACGGAACGAATTGCGAGCGTTATCAGTACAGGTCGAGTTTTACATTCATTTGAGAGTCCTTGCAAGATCTGACCGAACACACCAATTGTGGGTTTCGCCAGGGTCAACTGTCCGTCGAATTTTTCGAACGAGGGAGATAGTATTTTGCTCATGAATGATGAGATATGGCGAAAATCGTGGCGGAACCGTAATCGGTATTTGAATGGGACAGGAAAACGCAAAGAACAAAAAGATCATGAATTTGGTGGAAAATGGATTAAAAGATACTCAGATTGAGTTGGACTGCTTCGTCCATCTCCCACAGATCAACGGGGTGAAATGCGAGCGTTGGAGAGGCCGCAAGAAGGATCACGACCATGAATTTGTGGGTTTCAAGTGAAGCTAGAACACATCTGTAAGCTTAGGCTTGCATCATGACACGACAGGAATGAGACTGGCTAGTGGTGCTTGAGGGGGTTCGCGGCGCGCATAGCCTCGAATAGCCATTTGGAGTGATTTGATCTATCTGTTCTCTTAAGCAAATGACTTGAAGACCTTACCTATTCAAACCGCGTTACTACCAGCTCGGGGATGGCAGGTGGACCTCTCTGGTCAGCATCTCTAAAGGTTCGTTCTCATCTTCCTCCATGACATCGTTTTAGTAGTTTGTTGAATGATTCTTGTAGGTTGAAATAGTGTTTGGACGGGTAGTTTCCTAAATGGCTTTCGTTTTTCCAGGCTCTGAAGAAGGTGAAAGCACCGAAACGTCGGCCTAATAAAAGTTATTATCAATCTTGGTTGGAAGCTCAGCAACTACACTCTCATATCCTGAAGGAATGGCTAGTCTCAAAAGTCGAGCAAAAGGAGTTATAAAATGCCTTCCAAATGCCTTCGCAACTCCGAATCACAGATGCATGCGTGACGCATCTCAAAACAGGACTTGTGATTCGACTGTTTTCTAGCGGAAAGGTTGTTTTGGAACAATCACGGTGCATTTAGACCAAGCAAATAGCAAGGATGAAAATGAAACATCATTTACTAATCACTAGAAAGCTTGAGTCTTGTCGTTATCCGACATACCTAATGTCAGCCACAGGAATGAGATAGAACAAAGCTGTGATATTTTTAATCTGAAAAACTCGCGTTGTCAAAAAATTGACCGGCTAAAACCACCTCAAAAGTGCGTTCTTATGATTTTGTCGGAAAATGAACTTTGAAAGACGGTTGAGTGCTCATTAGAAAGCCCGGTTCTCGTACCTTCATACCAAACCAGAATTTTGCCACAGAAGGGAAAAGAAGGAAATATGGCCAAGAAAAGCCTAAAAACCCGCATTTGCACAAAAAATTGCGAACGGGGAATTCCCGGAAAAATGAATGCTCACGAAAATTCTGGTACTTCAGAGAAAAGTATTTGAGATTTTCAAATGAACTCTTCAAAATATTGCATTTGAAAGATTTTGTGACTATTCAGGAATGGAAGTGCTGATTCCTTTTTGAGGTTTCCACTTCATAACGGCGCACTTTCCGAATTGTGAGGTTACCTGTCGGATTGGAACATGACATCGGTGCGTATTTTTTGAGCGCACAAATTCAAAGCACACTGGTTACCCATGAAACCACGTACACCACTTGAAAATTCTTTTCCTCTCTACATCCCCTACTTTCACGTTTTCCTCAATATTGTATGTGTACTAAGATGTGGTCTTCAGACGTCAGAGCTATGTCGAAGATTAAGGACGTTTTAATTCACGTCAATGAAGCGAAGCATCGATTTGCTGGGCATTTGATCAGAAGAAATGATGGACGTTGGAGCTCGAAGACTGCTCAATGGTATCCGCGCGAGAAGAAACGGCCACTTGGCCGCCCTCCTTTACGTTGGGCAGACTCTTTGGCATACAGAAACAACGTGTATGATCCTGTGTCCCTTAAGGTGGCCGTACACTGGACAACGAAAGCCCAAGACCGCGAGCAATGGAAAAGAAGTTGGGACCCGCGCAAGGCCAACCGCCGTGCTGATCAACGGGTCGTCTAAGTATCTAAGTAAGTAAGCACTAAGATATGGTGCTCAGAAGTTGGAAAATCTAGGCGGCAGAAAACCTACATAAAGAAAAAAGCTGCCAAAATGCGAGTTCTTTGGAATCCATCGTCTTCATCGAACCTCACTTCAAATCATCCCATACCTATTTTGCTCAATTTCGAATCATATTCGCATCGTACGAAGTGAGAATGACGAAAACTCCAAAACGGGCTTGATACCTTCTTTTTTATTCCAACCCCATTTCGCACAAAATGGAATCAAAGTCGTAATTAATTACGAAGAGAACATCACTGATTAGTTTTATGTCTTGCCTTGCTTTATGGTGTGCTATAAAAGTTTTTGCCAAGTCTCTATGCGACCTCTAAACTTGATAGTCTAGGGTTTGACCGAAATCAAAGGGCTCCTGACTTTTACTGTGTGATAGTTTCTTTGCGATCAATTCGGACGAAACTCTTTGAAAGCTTTATGGGACGAAAGTTCCGGGATATAAGCCCCTTCTCAGGTCTGCAATAAGAACATACGATTTAGGGATGGTTGTGTAAATTAGCATGTTTGTATTTGCGAACGTGAGGAAGGGTTTTTCATTGTGAATCAACTGCAACTGGGACGGTAGTAAAGTGCCATAGACTGGGAGTCAAGGGTGGTGAACTACGGCCTTAAACGGCGAATAATGAAAGGCAAGATAGTGAGATGACCCTGGTGTGAACGGCGAACTTCAGTATGTTGCTAGCAAAACTCACATCGCCCATGGACTTGAACCGTGTAACGCAGCGTCCATGAGCGCGACGCTTGACACTGCACCACAAAGCACTGCTGGTTCACTTTGAAAGAATTGTAGAATGCAAGGTAGTAACCTGAGAGGGTTGCAAAACCTTGGGTTTCGAATGGAACTGATCCCGCGACCGATCCTATGTCCACACGGAACGAACCCGCTGCGCCAATCGACGTGTTAGGTTGGAGACCATTTCCATGAAATTGTATAGAGGTGAAATGCTCCCATGACCAAGGAAGGGGCTGTAACACAATCAATAAGTGGAACAATAATGGGGACAGCTGGGGACACCTTATTGGCAGAAAGTTATCAATATTATCGATAGCTCCGGTGGCTTCCTCAACACCTATCACCAATCACCCTTCTTCTCTTCGCTCTGCGACATGGCAGGGATGCAAACACGCTCTACATGACGTGCAGAGAAAGGGGAAAGTGCATGGGGATTGCAGAGATCACTAAATGTACTCAGGGGTACATATTGGTCGCCCTCTACATGACCCTCTGCGATCTCTGCGTTCTCCACGCTCTTTACCTTTTCTCTGCCCAGGTTCGCCGACTAGCCTTAGGTGCCACCTAGGACATTGGCCACTTGGGATGCGGCCCAGACCTCGCCCACTGCGGCACGTCAGCGCGAGTTTCGCGCCTTTCCCCATGCTTTGCGGGTGGGGACGAAGGCGAGCACTGCGTGACCTATTGGCCAACTATAGACTGGCCATTTAGGACACTTTACTACGTCCCTGATGTTTATTTGTTCTATAATCTCAAGCACGATCACGGGAGGAAAGATACGCCAATAGTCGATTGGTGCTTTGTTATCTGTTTATGTTATGACTTCACGTTCTCTTATTTATTCAATAAATATGGTGTAATGAAACGATGTCTCTCTGAAGAACCACCAAATTTCACTTGGAACTGATGCGTCCAAGTTAGGACCCATGGGATGGGGAAAGCGACGGTTTACCCGGAGCTCCGTCAGGACAGCTTTGTCCATGTGAAATGTGAAAATATACACGTATAAGCGGACATTTACAGAAGGACAACCACGGTTACATTGACTTTTGATTGCCGGTTTGTGTCTTTGGTCAAAAGAAGAATTCTAAGGAGGCAAATTGGAGCAACGAATGTACAGGACGACACATTATTGTTGTGCCACCGGGAAAGTACATAACGAATAAAGCAGCTAATATTTCGCAATCCCTTCTCCCATGCCACACCATTTTTTATTGTTCATATCTTTTTTGCCTGTATTTTTTGTTGACCGTCCACGTTTTGTGGACCTGCCCACGCGCACTAGTATTGTTGGGAATCGGTTGCGTATCACAATGTGTATTTGACTTAGGGGAATGGTATACAAAGCAAAGGCAAACTTCAGCTCAATCCCTAGGGGCACGAAACTTGTCATTCTTCTCCACTATCATGTCATGTAGGACTTGGTGGACCCCCTAGGGCTCCCATTGACAATGAAAGTGGGGAAGAACCCCTGTAGCCATTCTGATGTCGAATAATCTTGAAAAAGTGGTTTTCCGCCATTCCCTGTAGTTTAGTGATAGCTAATAGCTGAAGGCGATTAATGGTTTTCAACCACCGAACAATGTTACTGATTCTGCCATGATCTTATTCAAGTGGTTAAGACAAGGGTTTTCAGCTACTTTCACAGTTATAAGCCTTCATGGCAAAACTTCGGCGGAATGCCCGAAAATCATGTAGAGAATCAGTGAAAACGAAAATGAGCATAAAAGAAGGGCAAACAGTTCATCAATACGGAACAACAAACTGATAAGCGAACAATCATTCCCCTTACAAGGGGAGGTCGTTCAAGGCGTGGAGCGCTTTCTGAAAACGGTTTTTTGCATGATATAGGGGCATGTGCACTGAACACAGAACTATGGTCCATTTCCGCTAAATGGCCTTCTGAATGCCAAAAAAGGAGTGAAAATCATTTTGTTGGAAACTGCAGTTTTTACACATTCAACGTGGTGTGTTTCATTCATGGCGTGGACTACTTGCGTAATGGAGGGTCTTCGTAAGTGTGTATCGAAAACAACGAAGTTTGGTCAAAATTGGAAAGTTGTCGTGGTGATGTCATGCTGTGTACTAAAGAGCGTGTGGAAGTTCCATAAGAGCATTTGGCCAACACTTCTAGCAGCGTCGGTGGTGTAGTGGTTAGCGATGTGGATTTCGATTGGCACGCTTGGTCTGGGTTGGTGGTTCGGATCCCCGAGGCTCTGCGCTTTTTGCATTTTTTGTTGGCACTTCCAGATTAGGCTCCAAATGCAGTAGTGCCAAAATGGATGTCTTATTCAAGACCAGAACCATTGCCATTAATAACCCGATGAGGTAAGTTTTCACCGAAAGCAGGCAAAAAAAGTTGTAACGTCGAAATGGCGCCAGATAGCGGCGGCTCCAAAAAACAATGCCATATTCGTGACCAGAGCACTGATTTACCTCTATAGCCAACGTTTCGAAGAAAATCGCATCTTTGACCTAACTTCGAAAACTTTCACCAGATAAGTGAATCTTAAAGGCAAGATTCAGGATTAAATTATGAGGTAATTCCACTCAAATGTGAAAGTAGGGGTAGGAAGTGGACCGCCAGTGGAGAAAAAAGGAAAAAAATCGTGAAATACACAGGAAATACGAGCCTTTTGCTCTACGCTGCGGAGAAGTTCAAAAGGCCGGCAGGGAGATGAGAGATAATGTGAGCGCGGAGAGCGCTAGAGAAGTCCGAGTAGAGAGAGCATAGCAGAAATTGCGACGCAGACAAGATATCGAGCGGTGGGCGGAGCGTGTCGCAACAGGTGGAGCGTGTCAAAGTTCTTAGCGCCTAGCGTCTAAAGTAACGCTTTTCGAAGTAGGGAAGTGACGACCTCTACACTTGCGTACCTAGCGCTTCTAGCCACGTAAAGGCTCATTAAGTGGTCTGAACCCGAACTTTGCCTCGCTTGGAGGCGAGCTCCGTGCGGAAAACTGGCAGAAAACTACTGCACTGTGGGTGACCCTCCGACCAACACCAGCTTGCTTGTCTGCTATAGTCTATTCGGCAGGAGCATTTCTCATTTTTTGAGGACTATCTAGATGATGTCATTTCCAAGAAGTTCACCGTCGAGCTTTACGTGCCACAGAGTTTACTTATCCATCTAGCAATTTTTCGAAGTTGGGCCAAAATCTTGATTTTCTTGGAAACATCGACTACAAGGGTTATCAGGTGCCCTGATTACGATACAACATTCGTTTTAGCTCCGACATCATTTCGGGACCCCTATGACGCTGTTCGACGGCACGTTGGTGCCGTTTTTGCGTCACAACTTTCTCTCACCAGTTTTTGGTAAAAGCCCACTTGTAAGGGTTTTTGTAAGCCTAATTATAATTATGACATCAATTCCTGGTGTTGACGTCTTCGGTGCCAATTTTGTGGCGTCAAATCACAATGCAAAAATTTTGTCACCGCGGGGAATCGAACCAAGGACCACTTTCCCACCCTTTTTTGGCATTCAGAGGGCCATTTAGCGGAAATGGACCACAGTTCTGTACTCCAGGCACA
Organism: Ostertagia ostertagi; assembly: GCA_036418205.1. Classification (NCBI taxonomy): domain Eukaryota; kingdom Metazoa; phylum Nematoda; class Chromadorea; order Rhabditida; family Trichostrongylidae; genus Ostertagia; species Ostertagia ostertagi. The sequence continues at coordinate 4,750 of MU884275.1, read as the reverse complement.
TCCCTCTATATCATGAAAAAACCGTTTTGAGAAAGCGCTCCACGCCCTGAACGACCTCCTCCTACATTAGACTCGCGCCTTTGTGAGAAATCCCGTAAAGAACGTGCATCACACTTGGAGGAAATTTGGTTCAAACAGCTTCCCATTGTTGGAACAACCTGCCGCCAGTTGGTCTACAGTTCCTCTCCGCACACAGCTTCTTCTCTATGCTTTCATCCTTCCTGCTACTATCACTATGTAACTTTGAACAAAAATGCCCATCGATCAAAGGGAGGGGAAGGAGTGGGTGAGTAGCACAACTGGAAACCACTCAGACTTCAGCATGGAGTGGCATGGTGCCACCAAACGCGCTGGGGCAAACTCGACCATACGTCCGCCGTCTTACCAGGGAAGGATGGTAGGTCGAAGTGGCCGTTTGAAATGAGATGTATACCTCCTGATGCGTCTCCAGACGCTGATTCCAAATCTGCCTTCCAAATCTGCTAAACGACTCTCCGAACAAAATTACGAAGCGTTTCCCGCACATGTGTGATGGTCTGACGGTTGAAGAGACTGATTTGCAGGTTCGACGCGAGGGGATCGGACCCATTCGCTCAGAGTCTGCTTTGTTTCATATCTCAACAACAGAAGTTAAATATTGTCTTCCGTTAAACTTTTCCTTTAAATATTCTGACTTCGGTATTGGCGCAACGTAGAACGAGAGGCGTTTCACGCGAGGAGTGTGGCCATCGCACGTTTGGCGTCCCCCCCCAAACTACCCCTTAGCTAAATCGAAAACTTGACTCCTAAATCGAAAAGGTGGGAAAGCTAGTAGCTGGCGCCTTCGACAGCATCCGCGAGCACAACCTTTGTGGGCAAGAAGATTCTGATAGTTGAAACTCCATAAATCACCACAAATCACAAATCACAGTAGAAGGCCCATATCTAAAAGTATAACCTTCCATCTATACGCACGTTGCCATAGACCGCCCCCGCCCCGCCGCCAATGCCAAACCTATCGCGTCATAGCGCATTTCGGAGCTTGGTAAAAATAACCGTCAATACGTCTTAGGTGTGCACTAGAGAAAGGGTATACGGTTTTGGCGAACTGTTAGGAGGCTCCCCACATGCTAATCGCTCTTGCTGTTTTTTTTTAGCTAGGGCTTAACTTGCTTGGTGTATAGAAGCAATCTTGAGAAAAAATAAGACTCCACGACCAAGTTGTCTTAAACGGTCTGATTTCCTTGAGAACAGCAGTTTTCAGTAAGCATAAGGTTTCATAAGCGTGCTGAAGTGGTTTCGCAAACGCATTTAGCATAGTTTTGAAAAAGTGCAAAGAAAACCACCCCCTTTGCGGACCCGAACCCTCCTGAACGCCATCTGCGAACGGCATAAGTATCCACTAGACCACCGTCCCTCATGCGAGCTGATGCATGCGTATCGTATTCGTGCTGAACTTGGGTCTGCTCCGTATCACAACAAGTTCCGTAACTTTGTTCAGAGAATCGTTCAGCAGATATGGAGTACAGTTTTGGAGTCAGTGTTCGAGACCTTTCGGGTGATATGCATCATATTTCAAATGGCCACCTCGACCTACCATCCTTCCCTGGTTAGCTGCCGCTCGCTCGTTGCGAAAATAAACTGCTACACAGGAGAGTGCCGCTTTCCATTCTCTTGACGGATTTCTGTGCTTTTCTTGCCATTATCGTAGTCACAATGAGCACCCCTCGTTCTCTCCAAGCCTCTCCAGAACCAATCATAACCGTATCGGAATCATTGTGAGTCCAGAAAGCAGGAAGCTTGCGTATCCAAAAATTCTTTTTTTGTACAACAGCGTCAATGAAACTTTGTAACTAATGTTCGTTAAAAAGGAGGAATGTAATGAGAATGCAACGAAGAGAATCTTTTGGCGGTACAGAGGAGAAAGCCCTCAACGTGGCCATTTTTGACATACTGAACGTAGGAAAGTCATTTCATGCCGGGGATTAGAGCAAACCCTCATGTTATAGCGGTGAATTTTTTCCCTGAAAACGATGTAAGGAAGTGTAACGACTGGCGCATCTCAAAAATTTTCGTGCAATGCAGAAACCCTTTATGGGGGCTATTTTTGGCTTTCTCAGCTGATCAGATTTTTAATAACTATCAAATAGAGCGAATATTCAGCCTCACAGTGCCATGTTAACATTTGCTAATTTAGTTTTGAAGGAGCTTATTGTGGCTTGTGAAGGCGTAAAACCCGCGCTTCACAGGAATTGTAATCGTTATTTTTGTAAAAATCGTCAACGGAGTCATTTTTGGCGTAGTTAACGAATCAAGTCATTTTGATCACCATACACTTGAGGAAACCTTTCAGTGGGCCATATTCTGAATTATTGCATCTGAAGGAAGTTGTGACTTTGTGAAGCCTGAAATGTCGGCAGGATCAGATTGGTGCAGAATGGGCCAGCAGAAAAGGAAGAAGAGCCTGACGAAAATGTCTGAGCTGAGGGCTTGCTCACATTCGTAATGCGGCTGTGCTAAGGCATTGGGAGACTGAGCGCTTAGAGGAGTGTATGAGGCAAGAACACAACAGGAGCTAGACAACAGTCTAACACCTACTGCAGCTCTTTGTAAGGCCCCAGCGCCCTTGCGGGCAATTTCCATGCGAGAAAGTGCCACATCTGTGACTGGGGTTCTATCCTACAGACCGAAGGGAATCCTTCACACGACTCTGCCTAGGTTGGACCTTTAATTACACGGAAGCGGCTTGACTGTTTTCACGAATTCAGCGTTCATTAGAAAACACTCATCATAAAACTTTCAATTCTTCGTTCATATTCAAAACTCGTTTCAGTGAAAAAGTTATGCTCATGAGTGAACTTTCCATCCACTCCCTAATAGTAAAGCTGCTCCAAGGTCAATGCTGCATTGTAGTCACATCATCATTTTAATCGCACCTCTTCATAGGTCGTTTGTAGAAGAAAAGAGTTGTGCATGGCAACCTTAAAGGCATGCCCCAGGATCACATTGGTGTGGCTCTTGCACACGAATGTGAATGTATCGGTGCGAAGTGGGCCGGCAGTAAAGAAAAAAGGAAAAGAATCCGTCGAAAACGCTTAGGTTAAGGGCTCCTTCCTAATCGGCTGTGCTAAGGGAATGAGAGACTAAGCGCGGAGAGGAGAGTGAGGCGAGAGAGCGCTACAGATGAGAGAGCGCCAGACAACAGCCTGATAAGAGAAAAAAATCTGCAGCTTCAGCAGCTTACTTTGCAAGGCCCAAGCGCTCTTGTCGGTTGGTTTCCGTGCACGGGAACGCCACATTTGTGATTGTCCTCTAGGGGTCTATACTACAGACCGAAAGGAAGCGTCACACGACCTCTGCTTGCAGTGTACCGTCAATTACTGATGGGGGAGGGACTCTGTCGAAGATTTCCTCGACGCCTCGCCTGATCCAGGACGCAGAACGCTGTGTGGGAGATAGGTAAAATAATGCGAACGAACAGTACAGGATTATCCATACATCTACAGTGATGATTCACGTGAGCAGTGACAAAAGCTTTCATAATCGGACCGCTCTGTAACCATTGCTAAAGATGTATTATAGTATTTGCGGATGTAATATAGAGGCCTTTCAGTCATTCAAGATATATGTAGTGGAGGGGGAAGGGGCAAATGAGTCACTTCGCCAAGGGCGCACATCACCAAATTATTCTTCACGTAGGGTGCTGCTGGAGTTCTCCGGCATATATTCCTTAGATGTCCCCCATAAGCAGAAGCAGGCCCTCCTTCACTGCCCTCACCGTCTCCAGAATATGACGTCATCTGTCGTCACCGTCGAGCTCGAGGCTACCGTAATCGCTCCAGCCTGAAGCTGCTACATAATTTCTTCAATGGTTAACTGGTGAATAACTTTTAGTGGCAGTAGCTCTGACTATGCGAGACCGCTTTTGATCAGCGTCTCAGATGACGACATAACGGTCCACGATTCGCCGCGCCGCCACTTCGTTGAGCTCGTACTGTGCGCCATGTTCCCGTGGAAAATTTTTGCGAAGCTTTGGTGCAGAAGGTGCTTGACAGGAAATGCTCATTAATTTCCAGTTAGGTTCCCTGAGTGGCTCTTTTTTCCCCTCCCACTCGGGTGTGCGTCATATGGCGCGATCCCATTGGCATTGGAGCGCACAGGCCGTAATTACCACATCCTGCTGTGGCCGGACAACTCGTCCGCGCAACACATTCTGTTCCGTTCCTCTTGCCTTGGCATCAGGCCAGCGAAGCTATCCGCTCTTTTTAGATCTTTGGGACTCAGCGAGATTTTTGAGACCCAAATTATCAGATCGATCAATTACTGAAGTCTAGTAGTTGAGTGATACGGACGAGTTGTCCGGCCACAGCAGGATGGGCAATTGCGGCCTGTGCGCTCTAATGCCAATGTGATCGCGCCATATGACCGCTTCCCCTCATACCCTAGACCAGGGTCAACCCTACGTTGGTACAAGTAACCAACGGGGGGGTCGTACCTGGTTGAGTTTGGGGGGGGGGGTCGTACCCACTTTAGTCGCTCGAAATCACGTGTGGGATTGAGGTGAAACTAAGATTTCGTGGGTAGTAGGCTGGGCGAGTGGAGGGCGCGCAGGATAAAAATTTGCCGTTTCAGCGGCGTATACCCCCCCCCTCTCCTCCCCCTCCCACCCCTCCTCCCTTCTCCTTCCCCTTAGGAAAGGACGTAGTGGGAGTATAGGTAAAAGATGGGTTTAAATGGTGAAAATAGAAGGGTCAGAATTAAGTACTATAGA
>MU884272.1:0-11946 GCA_036418205.1 Ostertagia ostertagi | reverse complement strand
GCGCAAGTTCACGACAGTGACTCATCTCCACTGGTGACCGATTAGGGAAGGCTCTGCTTTTGCCGTCCCAGAATGGATTTTCCCCAGATGGTCAGGCGTGCTTCCCGCTCATGGTCGGCCGGACCATAAGGTTTCCATCAAACTTCATTCTGCAGCAGTCCTTGCCATACTGATGGCGTGTGCTGGTGCATCGGCTGCGCTCAGGTATCTGCTACAATACCCTGGTAGCAACGTACGGAGGCACTCCCAATTTAGGGTGCAAGGGGCGCTCATCAAAAATGACCGCAGGCCCAGTATGAGGTTGAAGTTCATAGCTCGTTTCGTCTTTGCCGTTGCGATTGGACCACTAGCTCAGTACCCTATCAGTAGCAGAGACTGAGTCAAACACAGCGCTGATCTTCTCTGTTGTCCTCCTTGCTACAGAGTTCATTTGAGGATCGTAAAGCATAATCATTCATTATAGTCACTGACCTATTTTTATTCCTAGTTGATTAACCCGTTACGGGCTTGCGCTTCCGAAACCATGCTGTTAAGGCTCTTGAAGCATACTTCATACTAACGTATTTCGCAATGAAACGGTCTTAGACGGAAGAAATTTGAAATTGAATAGAAATGAGACAGGAATTATGAGACAACCCAATATATCAACGGGTTTGAATTATCGCCACGGTGCACATGATGAGTTGGCCCTCAAGGTTCTTCTAGGTCCCTCAGCTTGAAGCCAATTCGCACTGCATGCTTCAACGTGTGCCATGTGGTTGACACCTTTTTCGTAGAAGACTGTCGCGGCCAACGTGCCAAGGGGATTTCGCCCAGTGCGAACCTCGCCTTATTCCCCCAACACCTTTAGCACCCCGTCCCCGCCCCCATTTATAACCATTTCTTGGTTGATGGTAGCCTGATGGTGGGACGGTGGTGGTTAATAGAATTGTCGAACTTGGTTCTCACTTGCAACTTCGTCCCAATACTTCCACCGCGTAGTGTCCGAGGGGTAATGTAGTATGTGTAGTGGGTTATGTGATTGTTAAAAGGCAGTTTTACGCTGTTCCCTCACACTTCCACTATTTCCACCCCTCAAATCCTCAGTATGGCCCTTCTCTCATACACGGTAAACGAGATTTCTGAGTGTGCAAGGGGTGCTTCTGCCCATGGAGAAAAGTTTGGGAGTGTTCTGCAGTAAGACTTCATGGGGCGGAAGTGGTGTAGTGACAACGCTTACCACGCGAGCGGTCCGGGGATCAAATCCTGGGTCGTGAGTCGCCCGGGCCAACCAAGCCTTCCATCCCTCCGGGGTCGGTTAATTGGTACCAGACTTGTCTGGGAGGATAAAAACACTGACTTGTACATCGGCTGGCCCCCGCAAGTCATTGTATAGGCCACATCGCATTCAAACGCCACTACGAATGTACAAATGGAAGTAGAATGCGTGCCGCATCCCAAAAGGGATTGATCAACGGCAAATGCTTTATCCTTTATCCTTTTACTTTGACGAAGCGTGCCCTTTGCGAGGGCAAATCTTTACGAAGTGCGCCATCGCCCAAACGTAATTTTGTTTCTCCACCCCATCCCCCCCCCCCCCTCTCTCCCCTCTATGTCACACTACGTCAATTTGACAACAAGAGCCTAATCGAAAGGGGAATTTGCTGTAGGGGCCAAGCTCTCTCTCATAGCTAGTGTCTACTGAACGAGTCCGGAACTGGCGAATTAGTGAATCGAGAATAGGACAGAATGAGATTGAAGCCGCCACCGAGGGATTCGGTCACAAATCGAATGATTCACCTTCCCACAGAATTACAGAGAGCCAAATATCGATCTATCCGTCCTCTTTTTCACTAGCTAACTCTACTGAGTCATTCAGCGGGTGCGCAATTCACGAATTTCCCATTTGTCGGCGCTAGGGTGATGCTATGGGTGCTGAGCGGGCACTTCTACTCTAGCGACTCTTTGAGCCACTCGGAGTAACTGAAATAAGGCGTAATCAGTGATTCGTTGTCAGCCCATCGAGTGACCTGCTCCATTAAGATGAAATACCTTGTCTGCCGCTTGAGTTTGATACGACTGGTGTGCAAACAGCTGATAATACGCATGAGAGCGTTGGTGGTCCACACTTACTTCCGTGTCCTCAGAGTATTCCATTAGTGCTTTGGTACGTGCTAGAGGGGGGGGGGTGGTGCGTTTTTGCGTGGCTCGCTCGGGATTGACCTTATGAGAAAAAATCCTTGTAAAATTTCTTCCCCCTTTAAGGCTTGGGCGCTACGATGCTGAGCACTGATAAAAGACTATTGCTCCGTGGTACTACCAGCTACCAGTTGCTCCGAGTATCCCCAAGTATATGCGCGTCGTGCTTTCGCTACTGCTGTCGCGTCCTCTCGTCCATTCGGAGAAATGTGAACTTATTTATTCGACCAGTTTAGCGCCGCACGCTACCGCGCGCATCAAACGGAAGGTCGGGATGAGACAGGACAGCCGACAAAGCGCTAGATTCACCGCTAACATAAGGCTCTTTATCTTAGCAGAAGCTCACCGTTTGATACGCGCAGTGGAGTGCGGAGCTAAAGTGGTGTCTGTAAACAACCACCATGCATCGAATGCCAGTGTAATTTAGCGGTCGGATTGTGTGTGATGTTAAAATATAAACATCCAGCACTCGTTATCGTATTTTTGAACTTACACCATACATTTTTAGGAACTCTGGGGGGCATAGCGGTTTAGTGGTATTTCGGGCTGATGATAACAACGCAAATGAAGAATATTGAAATGAAATGCTTTATCTAAAGTCTGGTTTTGAGTGACCTCTATATTCTTGCGCATATCGTTATTATCGGCCCTTATCAGCCGTTATCCCTTTTTTTTTCCACCATATATGTTCCCGTCATACCCCCCCCACAACACTTCGAACCAACGCCTCACTGATGCTGGGACGCGCGCTATGGATATCGCGGAATTGGCGTTCTGGCGCCTCTTATCGGATCTTATCAGTCGTTATCACTTTGGGTCCCCCACCAAATATGTTCCCGTCCCACCCCCTACAACATACTCAAAATACAGCGCTCCACTGTTGCACCGAGGGCGCTATATGAATTTCCGGTCAGACACACACACATGACCGCTCTTACCGATTTATATAGTAGAACTCTACGCCATTCTCTCCTAGCTCTATTCCATCTGGTTCGGTTGTTCTTACAATTGAAATTACATGATCTTTTAGAGATCGTCTTAATTCAGAGTTTACGCCAAGGTGACGACTCCATTAATCCTGCATTTCTCGGCCAGAAAAAAGTACTTAAACAACCAGCGGGGGAAGTCGGTAACAGCGCTTCTCCCATAAACAATTCTTACGCCCCCTCAACTGTCGATGGTGTCCAATTTGATTAGCATTTTCAGAGAAATCGATTCGCCCGCATGCGTCTGCGGTTTAATGAGGGGGGGGGGGAGAGGAGGGAGGGGAGGGTGGGATATGGTCACGCTGGTCACGCCGAGAGCCCAACATACCCACTATTTCGTAGTCCCCCTCCCCTGCAGGACTCCTTCCTAAGACTGACGGTCTCCCTTACCCCCTGGGACTAGGCCTTAGCAGCGACTAAGGTTTGAGGTATGTGAGCAGATTTCATTCGTAATAACTTCTCCATTCTCTCCTAAATCAGTTCAGTCGCCTACCGTGGTCCCTCCCCTCCCCCTCCATCTGGGTACTCTGCCGTCGCCGCATCGTATCCTTAGATGTGTTTCATCCACAGGATTTTTGAATGGAATTACGATGCTGTGATTGGTATGCCTTCAGCCAAACTCAAACAGTGATGACCTGCTCTGAAGGAGAAGTTCCTGGCCGCTGCAAGGCTAGGGTCTATACTTCCTTCAAGTTGAAACAATTGGTTCTTTCAAGACCCTCCTCCAGTTCTCTACTACATCACTTTGAAACGTTGAGAGAACCAAACCCACACATTTACCTTCTGACAACCTCGGACGTGTGGTACTCAAGTCAGACGCCGTCGAACTAGTTCTGCTTTATACATGGTAATCGGCTAGCTTGTTGACTCACGACAGTCTTATCTCCTTCAGGGCGTATTCTCAAGCGTGTCCTTGCTTTCATTCCTGTGCTCACAGTAAGAGGCTTTTGATCAGCTGCAAAACACAACGTCAGGTCAATCAGATCATCAACAATTTTATGAACGACCTACTCGATTCCTTTCGATAGATTTCTTTCTTTGACAGGTTTCTGATGTTTGCTGCCGCTTGTGCTACTTCCCTTGGGGGGCACAGGCATTGAGGGAGTGCTCGCTGAAAATGAGACTCACTCTCAATCAGAAGAAGTATACACACACCGCTATCCTTTGCTCCTCTAGTGTTTTCTTCCCCGCAGTCCCTTATAAGAGCGCTTCATAGTTGGCGTCTCGTCGTGCGACTTCGTCTTATAGGTGGAAAATATCCGTACAATGATTACTACGATTAGGCGAATAGGCGAAGTAGGGCGATTGGGCGATCGCTAATGGGCGGAGCAAACAGTCAATACGCTACCCTTCTCGCTACTCGCCCACTTGCTAATCTCGTCTAATACGCTCCATCGATAGTGTTTTTTGCTTAATCGCCTCATCGCCTAATCAGTTTGTATAACCTATTCAAATTTTGAATCATCGCCATCATCGCCTAATTGGCCTAAATGCTCACGTACGAGGCGCCACTATGACTCTGCTTATGCGGTCTCTCTAATTTTGGTTGTTCCTTTTACCGGTTTGTCCCATAAATGGCCCTTCCTAAATGCCCTTCTGAGAAAGAATTAGAGGTAGTCCACAAAGAAAATTCGGAAATGAATCAGTCATCTGGTACCAAAATATCGTGACGTTGTGACTGCGGCTATCCATTCAGCTCGTTGGTCGCGTAGAAATCCTCCCAAAGCGTAGTGAGATACTTTTGAGAATTCTCATAAAATTGTGGTTACGGCCTCCTCATCAGTCACAATTATCAGATTTCTTCCAACACAAGCACTACTATGGTCTATTTTTTTCCACAAAATAAAGCACTAAATACTACAGATAAGAAAGGGCACTCTCCTCACGGTCGGCGTGAGCCGATGAGACATGTCAGCAAGCTTTTGCAAGCATTTCGGTCTCACTTGCCAGCAATCGAGTGCTTAATGTTCATCTGTCCCGTGATATATTGTTTCGGTTTCATACAAAATTTATTGAAGTCTGAACTTGTGATGTTCGTGAAGGCAAATGAGGGGTAAAACGATACCATAATTCGTAAAATTCTAGCGGTCATACTCCTCTCCTCACGACCATGATTTTTCTGATGGAATCAGTAACCCGTCTTGACCGAGGAGAAGCACATCTGACAATATGCCTTTCTCACCATTAGAAAGCCAAAGGCTAAGCGTGTAACTGATACTCCGGCTGGAACTGAAGAAAAAACAAGAAAAATAGCCTGCGCTCATGACCCCAACTATGCGCGCCTAAGCCAGTCGAAGACGGAACGCTGCAAAGCGTCACAGAAAAGGTCATATTGGGGCTTGCTAACATGGGGAACCTGCTTCGGCAGAAAAACCACGTCTGCACACTTAGATGACCTGCCTCCTCTTTGTAATAAAATCCATACTGCTCGTCTTCGACTTCCAAATTATGGTGACGCCCTGCATTTATGGAATCATTGCCGCTGAACGACCGTAAAGATAGTCCACCCTTATTGTCAGTTCTAATGCGTCGCAGAGGTGGGGATCCACTATACTGTGAAACGACATGCTGACGAAGTTACCAAATTCACACAATCCATCCTAACAATCCTCCAGCACACTCCTTCTCTCATTGAACACCTTGTGAGACAAAAAAGACACTAAACTCTCCTATTTCCGTTTGACTCGATAGACATCTGACTCGCTTATTCTTCGTCCTAGTCTGAACCTTTTCTCTTTTGACGATATCTTAGTTGTAGCCAAATCTGATTATTCGGAGAACTCCAAGACTATTCGCTCCCGGTGGCGATCCTCCGTGCGCGCAGGCGACCAAGTCCGCGTTTGCCCCACGTCTCCTGCTTTTCTTTCTCAAAAGATATAGGGAAGTAGATCGTGCTCAGCTTCCATCAGCACTTTCAAGGCGCCCATGAAGCACGCCCTGCCATGACCAGTCGTGGAATGTCCGAACACACGTGGACGCCTGTACTTACCATGCGCATTTCTTAATCTGGCCATCCTCTCCGAAGCAGTACACATTGAAGGAAGTACTATTTTCATAGACGATTTAGGCCCACCATTTTTTTAATATCGAATTTTTGAAGATTTTTCCCTTGTTTATTCTTTATATTTTTTTTTATTTCAATTAATTATGTTTATATTTAATTATTTATTTTGCTATTTATTTATTTGCTTTAATTCCCCATTTATCACCCATTGATCCAGCCCCTCCCTGTAGAGCAACATCTTTCTTCATCTTATATAAAAATATCTATAAGAACTATTTTTATCGATCTCTATTGATTAGCATTTCATTCACCAAGCAGTATTCACAATGCAGAATGAGCCTTCGACAGAAATGTCCATTCGACAACAGCTACAACTACCGATTCGTTCCTACGAATTTTGGAAGGCAAAAAATTTTCTCTTTCCAGCAGACCCGTAAAACTCCTCTCCTACTTACCACTCCAGATCTTATCTATTTACTTTTATACATATAAAATAATGCTCCGGGTGATTCACCATGAGGAACATAGACATAGTTTCAACGGATAGAGTAATCTATACTGAGTTTGAAGCAGTCAATAAACTAAAAACTATATACGCCAACACTCAACACCCCCCCCCCATCAAGCCTTCAACCTCTCTCTCTGTTCTCCTCGTTTTCGCGATGTGAACACCTCGAGGCATTCTACTAATTTTTGTGTGATAGGTTATCTGATCAGGTAGAACCAGGTCCAACTAACTGTAAGCTGATGAAAGACTCTCAGAGAGGGAGCCGGTAAGAGATCCCTTTTAGAAAACGTTTAAAACCTATGCTTTGCCCCATGTTGAACATACTTTTGGAAAAAACAATACTAAAACCAAAACCACTGCATTTGAAAGCACTGAAATGGGCTTTTTTGAGCCAACTTGGAAATGAATAGCTGCGTGAGAAACCTTTCCTACCCTCGTGCAGCTTCCCACCGCGCCAGAAATTTGGCGCTCGATCCTCAATCGGACTTTTATAGGCTTTTTAGTTATCAGGATGAACGTCACATGTTTTTCTTCAACAACAAACTTTCCGTCTTTGCGATTCCTACGCAATTCTAATTTTATCACACTCGTCATTTTTTCATATCTCCGCTCGTAAAAAAGCGTGTGATCGACGCTATCTTCGATTTTTGTCGACCGTCACCCCATGTCATTTCAGGAACTCCGTCACGTTTGCGCCTCTTATTTTTTCAATTGGAAGGCAAACTCATTCTTTATTCAATTGTTCAGTATAGAATAGACCTTTGCAAAATTTGCAATCACGTTGAGTAGACTGCTTGGGCTCTTGAACTACAATTAGCAGGGTTAGGATGGGACCACGATGGGTTGGTAGGGCGAAATCATAAACTATTGAGGCAAACTCGTAGATTCGGTATAATTTGCATTTACCAAGGTTAAAAACGACTAGTCCAGACCTGATAAATGTGCTAAGCGCAGAATCCTGCATGAACGTTTTTTTAAAAAGCTTGGTCCTTTACCAAAAAAACTTCTTGTTCATCCGAGCTTCTTTTCTGAGATAAATTTTTGGGTCTCTAGCAGCTATTACTCATTGAGATCACCAAGAGGCTTGAGACAAGGCCATACCTACCCTCCCCTTCAAAAAGCCAGAAAGTGTCGGGTGCAGACCAAACACCACAACTGACGACGGCCTCCAAGTAAATCTGGTTAGTAGTGGTTCATAGTGATAGCTGATTTTTGGTAAATGATAGTTGTAATTAGTGACAACTGATAGAATACAACTGCAACAGGCTAATCATTTCATTGGCAGAAAACATTAACATTTTGTGGAGGCCGTCGTCACTTGTGGTGTATGGTCTGCACCCGACACTTTCTCGCTTTTTGAAGGGGAGGGTTCTTTAAATAAAGTCTTATTTGTTTATACGGTAATGAGTGGATCATTTCCAAGGGGTGATCGGGATTCGGTAAAAAAGGGAATTTCCAATACATTTTTTTGAATTCATGGATAACGGTCTTACTATTTCTATCTTCGTTGTTCTACTACATAGGCGGGTCGGTTTGAGGGTAGGAGAGTCAAGTGACAGTAAAAGGGGAGGAATATGTATGATGGAGGAGTGGAGTAAGGTGGTGGGTTACTATGCGGACGGTAGTCCACGAATTCCTTTACTATCACCTCATTTGGCTCTGGTTTCTCCTCCTTGAAGCTTTGCAAATTTCAGCCGAAGATCGAGAATTTGCTATTCTCAGCAGGTGAAGAAAAACAATCTGTTGTACTGGTATTTTTGATAGATTTTAATATTCCGAATTGCCACGTTTCTAGGTCTCATTTCTGACTCGTTTCCTCGGCTCGCTTCAATTTCAAATGAACCTCCGTCCACTGAAAAACGGTCAAAACATTTTTCGTTCAGCTATGACCGCTCCTACTGAAACGAATAGAGCGAAACTTTCGGCGACGCTTGTCGTTTATTCAAGAAACCGACGAGAAAAACGAGAAGCCTCGGCTTGCTTGATGAAATCGATGTTGACATCGCCGACGAGAAGCCAAAAACGGTAACAACTCTCTTAAAATTTAAACTTATATCTAAATAAACTGTTGGGAGTTGACGCAAAGTCGCTGTTCGTAGCTGTGCCACAACACAAGGCCCGTTTCACGGTGAAAGGCCACCACCAAAAGCAAGATAGAGTATTTCAAGCTGAGGCCGCGCTGATGATGAAAGACCAAGAGAAACGGCTCAAAAACACAAGAATTGGAAATCTTTTGCTCGTTTATTTACGTACTGGGACAATCTCATCGGGTTGCCCGCTTGTACGTGAACGCTCCGCTCTGTTAAAGGCTAGTGTTCGTGGCTCTAGTGCGACGGCGAAGGATAACAAGCCGGAGTTCGCTGCTGGAGCGTCACGTGCGCGCCTGCACCGGTGGCCATTCCTTTCTAGTGGTATATCGACCACCTCTCCAACCTTTAATTCGTCATGGAATCTCCTTTAAATGTGTCGAAGTGCGCCTTCCAGAGCGACTTTTACTTGTAACTCAAAGAAATGCCATAAGAAAAGGTAAAGCTTTCATCCTCTCGAACAAGTTTCGCGCGATTAATCAGCCTAGGAGCTATGGAAAGTTGATTGACTCTGATGAGAAGTTTGTCTCCTGAATCAGGCATTCACTGACACTCCGATTTTTCGCTGCTCCTTCTTCTGTACGCCTAGAACCGCTACAAATGTGTCAGTGTCACCTGCTTAACGTACCAAAAACAATTACGCATACCGTTGTAGTGTTTAAAAGCTCTTGTTTGAATGTTTTATATAAGCGGCACCAACGGCCAAATTCTGTCAACGATACACCGTTTCATGTGAGTAAACTTCCAGGCAATCATGCAGGGTCGCACACGATTTTTTGGACGCAAGTTGTTTTTGACTAAGAGCGCAAAGCCTTGCAAAGTTAGCTGCAACAGCTTCAATTTTCCCCATCCGCAAGAGGCCATTGTCCGGCGCCCTCTCATCTGTTGTGCTCTCTCGCCTCATATTCGCCTCTCCGCGCTCAGTCTCTCATTGTCTTGGCACAGCCACATTACGAAGGTGAACCATCCTTTTGACCTAAGTCGCATCGAGAGTTTTTTTTTCACTGCCGGCTCATTGTGATCCAATTCGGTTGGCAAGAATTCCGCTCAGCAGCTGGACGTCGTGAGGGTGTCCACCAAACTAAGGCTGCAAACCTCGAGAACTCACTCCTTCTGTAGAGAGTCTGATCCACTCCCTGAATGGCAGATGTGCTTTCAAGCCAAGTGATTGTTTTGAAACACTTGGCTCGTTCTCGTTTTTATAGAACAAGTTTTGGGTTATCTAAAGAATCTTGCGTAAGCCGATACACTATTCAAATAAGTATGTGTTTAGCAAAAAATCAAAACCTTATTCAAGGCTTTTTTATAGCATTTTTTTTTTCAGCGCTCTTCTCGGATACCAATCCGCAGCAGTGTTTGTCTGCCGATGATCTCAACAATGCCGGAACGTTCCAGGTACCGGTATCCGATTTTCCCGCGTCCCAGTGTTCACAGATGTGGAGGCACTTCTCGTTTCATCGTCGAGCGAAACTGTCAACCGGAATCGCTTGACGCTTTTGAGCTGCAAAGCATAAGGTGAGGAGCATTCGCCATAAAACTACTAGGACTAGGTTCCTTACAAAAATAATAAGCTAAGTAGTTTGAACAAAATGACTTATGGATCCCGCGCAGTGTATTACTGGGACCGCGTGTTGAGGGTCTGTCCACCGTCGGGGACTCCATCCCCTCCCCAACATTCAGCATACGGTCCCAGCCGAGGCGCCAAAAGGGCTGGTTTGCTTACGTCCTCGAAAGCTTGTGCAAAGAAGCAACTGTGGTCAGATAGTGTGGATCGTACGTGCTCCTATTTCTTGATTTTATTTCTATTACAGTTACAGGGGTCTGCGGTCTGAAGTTCTTTCACGAACCTCCCGCAATGCTACTGTACCGGGAGCGACCTGCTCCAATAATATACCGTGAGTCGTTGTTGATTTGGATAAAATAGTCTGCAAATCATGTTCCAATTATAGGTGCTCGCAAGACATCCGATCTACAATCCTGTACAGCATTCATAAAGAAACGCAAGCACACGTTGTGTGCATGGACGTTCGGAATCGTGGCCATTGGCTCTAATGACAACCATTATAGTGCTTCAATTCAAGGGTGATATGAGCTGATCACAGCCAAGTGTTTCCAAGACTTGCACTCCGGGAATTGGTTTGCTATGGCCGATATCTGTTACGGTATATTCTTGTTGTTCCTCAGGACGACATATGTAGCTGCCCAGACCACTTGGCACATCTCGACCTAGTTCACATTTAGAGTTTCTTGAAAGACGAAAATCTAGTTTAGAGGGAGGCTCTCCATTATTATAACGATCTCCATTATTTTCTCGTATTCTTAAGATGAGAATGAGAGCGCTTATAACAGCAATCGACTCATTAAACTGTTAAGTACCGGTGTAGAGTGGACGTAACCTTGAGGTGCTTCCATGATTTGGCCTGCAATGGTTCAGGAAAGCGGTCCTGGACCAGGAGAATGGACACCTCTGCCTAGGCTAAGGGTGGAGGAGCTCCAGGGTGGATCACCTGTGCAGAAAAGTGGATGGGATGTGGGCAGGTAGTGTGGAATGTAGGACATCCACCGGTCCTTATCAAAAGTACGCTCGAAATGAGTCGTTCACTTATTATCTTATCCGTAGTGTTCGATAGCCCAAACGAGTGTTTTCTAGGAGTAGGGATAAGATAACACGGTAGGCCCCTCTTCCAAACCGGGTTCTCACCTTAAAATTAGGTGATCTAGTGAAAGTAATTCAGTTTTGTATCAACTTCGGTGGAGTGCCAACTTACCATATGCGGGGTTCGATCTCAAGACAGTACACTTATTGTGCCGCGTATTCAACCGTTGTGTCCAACCTCTGCCTCTACAGGTTCCCAGATCTGTGTCGTCTCTTCGGCTGTATCAGCATTCCAAGAATTGTAGAAATTCTCTCTAACTACTGAGTTTTAGCGATATGACTGGAGAATTTGGAATGATTTTTCCACACAAAAGGGATTGAAGGCTGTTGTATTACTACATTCGTTGGCTGCCCTGTTTCACTGCCTTTTTTACTGCCATTCATTGTACAGATTTGCTTGTGTTTCCACTATTCTCTATTGTTTAATACATTTTCAACTTGTTCTTGTTAATTGTTAAATTGTTACTTTTCTGAAAAAAACATCTTCAAGGCATTCGATGAAGGCAGAATAAGGGTAGAAAATGGAA
>MU884263.1:0-10307 GCA_036418205.1 Ostertagia ostertagi | reverse complement strand
CCAGTTTCCTCTGAAAGTCGGCTTTCAAAGAAAAGTTATAGGGATGAGAACAGCTTAGGCGTACTTACGCGGGATTGTACTCGCATCCCACGAATGTCATCCATGAGCACCACTCCACAGCACACCCGATTTTGTTACTCGACTGCCAGACAACCTGAACCAACATGAGCGTTTGTTCGCTGGCGCAACTACAGATTACTGTATCACCTGAGTGTAATGGCCAACGCCTGTGTTGAACACGTCCATTGTAATTATGTTATCCTGAGGTACACCATGTTCTTTCAATTCGCTGAACCAAGCATCGACACTCTGGAATGCGATCGTATTCATCACTGTAGAAACCTGTTTGATCTACTATGTCTGACATCCGATGCAGCTTTGGGTCTTGTTCTGATTGATCCATCCCGACATGTAAAGGTTCTGTCCCCAATTGTTCCTTTCCGCATATGAGGAATGCTCGAATTTGCATCTTTTCGCCCACGCCATCATGTTCTCTTCCACTGCGCAGTCATAGCTCTGCAAGAGCATTTTTTAACAACCGTTGTCATTTCTGCTCACTCTCTTCACTACGAGTATTGCAGGAGTAGCATATCTGCAACAATTATGACCGTTCACATTGCATCAGTCATACCACTTTCATCATTCTCTAGCTGCTTTAGGTGCGAATCCACCAATCGGGTCTTTGGCAAGCCCTTTAGCGACGAGTGATCTGAATGACCCAACATTTCTGCTATGATACCGTTTTAGCAGTCTTGCAGATGCTGTACGTGCCGTACACCAACCTGTATTCATTATGTTTGTCGACAAACATTTGTCTGACTTCGTCAGTCATTCCATTATTCAACGAACACGATGCACCTGAGAAGCCATCTGTTGATTGCCAATTTGATAGAATGGAGTTCAAGTAGAACACTGAGAACTACCTACCTGCATATCCTGATGCAACCGTGAGCACCTACAAGCTTTTCTTTGATTTTGATGAAACCTTAACAACTGGGAGAAAAACTTCTAACTCACCAGGTAAATGAACGCGATAAGCATAAGCATTGTTCGCGATAAATATCTATGTATGTTCAGTTCTGGCATCCCTTTTATACAGAGCCGCCAGTATTATAAAAAGATTTGAGGTTCCATTTGAATGGAATACAGTCACGATTGCAAATAAAACAACCTTTGTTTGCGGGCATAATTTTTTTGCTTCTGTGTGTCAATCTCCTATTTGATGGCTAAATAATGCCAAAACGAGAATCGAGAATCTCCTGCCACCGTCGACTAAATCCCTCCATATGGATGGCAGCAAAATCAACATATTTAAGTTTGCGATGCCCTCACACCTGGAAGTTGTATCGGCAAACAATTTCACAGCTAGGGTTTCTACAAAAATAGAATCTGCCTTCTTAACTGTTGACTGTTAACCTCGCTTATCTTGTTGCAAAATCCTTCCGGCGCTACAAACGCAATTCAGGGGCAAGTGAGTGTGATGCACTAGTCTTGAAGGGGGAGAACGCTTAATCGCAGAGGGCAAAACGGCATGGATGTCATTTTAATTATGGTGATGTGGAAATGGAATCACTTCCCAGTATTTTTCACAGCCATAAAGTGCTTGTTCTCTTGATCATAATTTGGAGGTTTTCATGCACAACGCTTCTTTCTCTGAATGACATTCGAGGTGGATTTCATCGTCATAGTTCAGCAACTAACTAGTACAGAAACTGTGCTCGGCGTACTCCAACATTCGCTTGTTGGCTGACAATGTTTGCCGCAGAATTGTTATATCGCCAGGTCAAATCTAGAGGCTCCAGAAATCTTTCATAACTCACTCTTCTGCGTCGCTCTGATCAGAATTTCGCCGGAAGTCAACGTGTTCGATAAACACTGGAATTATCGTTCTGGGAGAGGTAATCATTTACCGCTAACATGGTGGAGAAAGATAACATGCGTTTGATTTAGATCTAGTTTCATAATTTGAAATATGGAAGTTCCTGAAGTCCCGAAAATTCTTGAACACCTTATTATCGCGCTCCTGATTATTTCAAAACCTTTCGCTTTTGCGGCGCAAAAGAATCTTCCAGTGAAATAAGAGCCGCACTAATTACAGGCCATTCTGTCCTTTTTTGTAAGAATCTTGCTTTGGAGTTTCCGTCAGTGATCTCTCGAACCTTTGCTGTCATGGAGGAATTCATCCGGATGTAGCAGGAGATTCTCGATGTTCGATTTGGCATTGTTCACTCAATCAATGAGAGGATGATGCACAGAAAAGAAAAAATTGTATTTGTGAATGATGGCTACTTCCTCTGCCATCGGTACTGCTTTCCATTTAGTTGGATTTTGCCTTCATCCAGACTTGAATCGTAGGCAATCACATTTTACTGGAATCACACTTAATTAAGGTTTGTTTAGTGGGAAGCACTTCAAAATCGATCCACTCGAATGAGCAACAAATTAGTAAACTTCTGTTGGAGTGTCCCGAAAAATCGCAGTTTCTGAATACGTTCGCGAAGACTTTTCAAAGGCATCACGTAAAAAGTCCCTACTATATATAAAGCGCTAAGTCTGTCTGTCTGTCTGTGTGTGTCACGAAATTCATAGCACGCGTCGCAGCAGTCGTCAGGACTTGATTCTGAGAAATGATATGGGGGTGGGACGGGAACATGGTTGATGGGGGTCAGAAAGTGATAACGGCTGATAAGATCCGATAATAGGCGCCGAAACGCAAATTCTCACGATATCCATAGCGCGCGTCAAAGCTGTAGAGGGGAGTTGGTTCAAGGAAGTAATGTGCAGGGTGGGACGGGAACATGATTGGTGGGAGTCATAAAGTGATAAGGACTGTTAATGGCGATATACGTAACGACATAGAAATAGCTTAAAACCAAATACTAGATAAGAACCAAACTCATTTCTTTCCTTCTTCGTCGCGTATTATCGTCTCGAAATCCATTCGACCGCTACTCTTTAGAAGCTCTTAGAAATGTATGGACTGAGTTTTTGTATCTTAACACCATTAGCGTCAAATATCATCCAACCGCTAAACTACCTTGATATTTAACGCATGGTGGTTGTTTACATGCAGCACTTTAGCTTCGCACTCTATCGCGCCTATCAAACGGTGAACTTCAGCAAAATGGGGAGATGCTATGGGAAGGTCGGCTGGCGCATTTTCCGATGCAACTTAGGGTTGCATTCTTTAGCGGTGGGATCTAATGTTGCACAGGCCATACATTTTCAACGAAGCCTACTGTGTCACGTGCGCGGTAGCGTGCGGAGCTAAACTGGTTTCCTATATATTAGGTTGTAAGGAAAGTTCTGGCCGTTTTCGACAGTACAAGTTTCATGACATTATTTCTAGCAAACTTTCCGGCAGACTGCTGCGAGTTGCATATCATTAGAAAGTGCGTTTCTTGCTCTATCCAAATCCGCGGTAAGCTTTGCTCAATAGGGACTGGTCCCACTTTTTGAAAGCCTTGAATGCAGCATGCTCACCAAGCCAATCCTCACGATTTTCTTCTTCTACCTCGAATTAGGGCAGAAAGAAGCGGAATCAGCTTATGATATAAATTATTCGTTTGGCCATGCATTTGCAAAAAATAAGCCATGAAGTTATAGTTTGGAGAGCTTGTATAGGGATGGCGATAGCCTCGAAATTGGCGATAGTGATCGCTGGATTTCGAACTTCGGTAAAAATTACGTGAAACTTTTGATGGGATCAAATGTGCTTCAAACAATTAAGAAGACCGCTACCAAATTGGGCGCATTCAATTTATGGTTTCAAGTTACATGGGATAGCTTAAGAAGCACGGGAACGTCGATAAGGAGGGTGTTGCGAAAAATCGCGGTTCCGTGGGACCATCTGCCTTTCTTCTGCAATCTTTCCTCCAACGAAAACGACCCGTTTTTTGTCCGGATCGTGACTCCCCTTGTAGAATGGAGTCTTCTCAATAACCCATGAACTTCGGATGAGTTGTTCGGTCATGACTATGGTCAACAAAATTTCGCAAAGGTGAAACTGAGCATGTTGCATTTAATGTTTCGAATAAGTGGGAGTAGTCCCTCTAAAGCAAAGCTTGCAGTGCGATTAGATAGAGCAAGAAACGTGCTTCCTAACGATATGTAACACGTAGCAGTCCGTCGAAACCCTAGCCAGAAATAATGCCATGGAGCTTGAATTATCGAAAACGGCCAGAACTTTCCTTACGACCTAATAAGCGGCTAAGCGCGTTGTGTGTGTGTGTGTGTTTGTCTGTCTGACCGGAAATTCATAGCTCGGGCACCAGTGGTCGTCAGGAGTTGGTTTCAAGATATGATATAGGGGGTGGGACGGGAACATATTTGGTGGGGTAAAGAAAGTGATCACAACTGATAAGGGCTGATAAAAGGCGCTAGAACGCAAGTGTCGCGAAATTCATAGCTCGGGCACCAGTGGTCGTCAGGAGTTGGTTTCAAGATATGATATAGGGGGTGGGACGGGAACATATTTGGTGGGGGTCACAAAGTGATAACGACTGATAATGAGCAGATAAGAGGCGCTGAAACACAAATTTCACGAAATTCATAGTGCGCTTCGCAGCAGTCGTCAGGAGCTGATTTTGGGACATGATATGAGGGTGGGACGGGAACATATTTGGTGGGGGTCACAAAGTGATAACGACTGATATGAGCAGATGAGAGGCGCTGAAACACAATTTTCACAAAATTCATAGTGCGCTTCGCAGCAGTCGTCAGGAGCTGATTTTGGGACATGATATGAGGGTGGGACGGGAACATATTTGGTGGGGGTCACAAAGTGATAACGACTGATATGAGCATTGAGAGGCGCTGAAACACAATTTTCACAAAATTCATAGTGCGCTTCGCAGCAGTCGTCAGGAAGCTGATTTTGGGACATGATATAGGGTGGGACGGGAACATATTTGGTGGGGGTCACAAAGTGATAACGACTGATATGAGCAGATAAGAGGCGCTGAAACACAATTTTCACAAAATTCATAGTGCGCTTCGCAGCAGTCGTCAGGAACTGATTTTGGGACATGATATGGGGGTGGACGGTAACATATTTTGTGGGGGTCAAAAAGTGATAACGACAGATGAGGACTGATAATTACGATATGCGTACGAACGTAGAGATTACTCGAAACCAGATTGCAGATAATGCATTTCATTTTGATAGTGAATACTGGGCATTCCGTCTTGAGATTACCAAAAATTATTCGACCGCTAAATTTCCTCGATTCTCGATGCATGGTGGTTGTTTACATACATCACTTTAGCTGTGCACTTCACTGCGCTTATCAAACAGTGAGATACAGCCAAGATGGGCAACGGACAGTAACGGACAATAATGCATTAGCGAAGCAGCTATAGTTAAGCGGTGTGAAACCCAAAGCGTCACCGATTATCAGAGTTTTGTCGGAGGCTTCCGTGTCATGCGTGCGGTAGCGGGCGGAGCTAAACTGGTATTTGATATGCTAGCAGATACCCACAATGCAAGCTCCGAACGAGTTGTTCGGTTTTGATTGCAGTTCTTGGGAAGATCTGGTGCGACTTGTCTGAACACACGTATTTATCACATATAGAAGGGGTCGGACCAAAGCGCTCAGGAGGAACGTGGGGGGGGGGTTGAAAAAAATCTCCGGAAAGTAACAACGGTGGGGTTGACCCTGGCACGCACTTTCCCATCACTATCACCCAATCTCGCTCAGGTATGCACAACCTTCTTAGGACGGCGAGAGAGAGGGACATGAACCTGAACCCTCTCGAATGGCCATGGCTGCTTTGTCGTTGACGCTTAAGCTGAGTTTGGATTGTAATCTATGAGAATGCTTTCAGAAAAATTCCCGCCTCAATGTGAGGAGTGCTTATGTTATGAAGTGGAAGTCTGATTCCGCCCCCCCCCCCCCCCCCCCCCCCCCGATGGTGCCAGTGCTTAACTTCCAGAGCACTCTATTTTTCAAATCTTGATCTCTGACAAAAAATATTCAAGTTGATCAGATGACTGAAAACATTTATTTCCACATCGCTTTCAAGCCAGTGAAATGATCGACGGTGGACTCGTTTGGGTTCTTCATCATGTGTGCCATCACCATTTTGCGACTTCTCTTCTCCACCACGGAGTAGTAAATGAGAGTGAGGTTTATGAAAACGATCCGCCAAGCACCAAACTAAAAAAAACAAAGGGTTTTAACACGAGCGATCTACGACGTTATTTGAAATAGACATATTCTCTGACAATAAACTCCTCTGTGACCAATTTGCCAAATTAGTTTTCAGCGGCAGTCTTCGAGAAAAATGGACAAAACGTTTGACAGTGAGAGATTGAAGTGCAGTGTAATGTCTTTAGTTACCCTACAAAATCATTCACAATGATGCGCCCTCAGCGGCTGAGAATAAATATATTTTTGCTTGTATTCGCTTCACATGCGTTGATTAGCTATTTTTCGTTACCGTTATCAGGTTATCTGTGGTCTTAAAGGCACGAGTCGGGATTGAATTGATGCGTTATTTTGTTCAAACATTAGGCAAGGGGTGCAATGAGGAACATTAGTGAGGAGAAAAAGCAAAAAGCACCATAGAAAACACTAAATTTCCCTTAGGAGGCCGGCCGTAGTACGACGGAGAGACACAGCGCTGCGAGGAGAGGGAGAACGCGAGATAGTACGTCGTACGCGAGAGGACGCAGAGACCACGTATGCCGTGGTGGATTACGCTGGCAGCGCGGGCAGCGCGGCGGGCAAGGCCTTAGCGCCATTGCCGCGCATTTTTAGGTCGCGATAGTGTCGCGCCCTGGGAAGAATTCTGCTGTTGCTCAATCCTGACTTACTAAAAATAACAGTAGGGAATCAAAGTGGACAGTTAGTTATGAGGAAGAAAAGAGAATTTTGGTCCCATGTAAGAATTGAATAAAAAAGCCGCTGGGCGACGAAGCGAGAGGACAAGTGAGAACGTATGGGGAAAGAGAGATTTCAGATCACTGCATCGCGAGCATAAACTCAGGTTGTCACCGCAAGCGATAAGGCTCACATGTCATTGTCACACACTTTGGAGCACCAAAAATGGGAAATGATCAGTGTGCAACACTCATATTGTTCCCCGGCAACCGCCGGAATCTCCCTTCCTATGTAAGCTTTCACGCCTTCCACTGTGCTCCTTTCCTCCTCTGACAACAATACCTCTTGGAGGTGAAGCGTATGCACAAAAACATGTTTTATATTTTGGAGGCCATCTTAACTATCATGACACGACGCTATAATAGCGTCTCAATTACTTAAAGCGAAGTACTACGATAAGGTTGTGTTGGGTTTGTAGAGGAAGTGGAGAAGCTATTAGGTTGGCAAGATCGAAATGTCGCTTCCGTTTGTGCCTTTGTTTCTCAGCTTAAACACAATCTTTAGGATGGGAGACCATTCATTCGAGAGAGCGATTCAGCACGCATATTGCTTAGGCGCCACTGAGCGGATGTTCTTCGAGCCAAAACTTTTGCTCGAAGATGACTGATCAGAAAACATCGTCTGAGCGTATATATTCAAGCAAGGAAAAACGGCCAACGAATCCCACTCATTGTGTGCAAAACATTGAGCAGTAACACTTAGTCTCTGCATGCTATGGTTTCAGCTCTTCCAAGACTGAGGTAAAGGACCTGAGACGAAGATCGTGGATTTTGACCTCTAGCTCTACATGACGGAGATGTAAAAATAGCCATTGCTCCTCAACAGGAAAATTCAAAAGTTCTTATGTGCGACTGTTAAGGCCTTTCAGGATAGAAAATGGGTTCGGCCTATTCTGAGCGACGCGAGCAAGCAGTACTGGTTGCCAATACTGGAACTTCGCTCCATAACTTCAAGAGGAAAAAGGTTCTTGACTTCATGTTGACCGCATTTTACAAAGAGATGTTTCCCAATAACAACGCGAGAAGATGACCGTGGTTGGCGGCTGATGGGCAGCTGAGGGCCTCTCTGAAACCGGACATCCACTGAGAAAAAGTCGTGCTACGGTGTGGTGGAACAGTATAAGACTGGCCTACTATGGAGAGCTGATTGTGGGTCAGACAGTTACAGCTGAAGCCTGCGCACAACAGCCCGCCCGCGTGGACCGAGCTCTGCGTCGTCAAGGGGTGAATTCGGCCAATGTAAAACTATTGCACCATAACGGAAGACCACATGTCGTGAAAATCACGCAACAAGAAATCGAGGACTGGGACGTTCTACCTCCAGCGCCATATAGCCCAGGTCTGGCGCCGTCCGACTATCACTGACCCAGGTCACACTCCTTAGCAGCAAACCAATTCGATAACCGCGACGACGTCAAAATTTGAGTGCCCAACTTCTTCGAGTCGAACCAGAAAGAGTTCTACGCGGTAGGCATCCATGCTTTGCGTAACGAAAGGTGATGAGCCTGTGACACAGGTGAAGGAGATGGTTCAGGTTGATGTGCTTCATTATTGTTTTTATAATGAAAATAATTGATGATCGAAAACGACATTTCAATCTGATCAACCTAATATATAATGCTCCACTGGCTAAAAAAACAAAGAAATCCGTCAAGAACGCGCAAAATGGGACCCTTTCTTTGCCCGTTGACCTCCGATAATGGACGAGCTAGCAACCAATTAGGAGGTCGTTTGCACATGTTATGCTGATAGCCTCTATCATTTCAGCAAGATCATGCTTTGATTGATAACGCATTCCATGGAAGTTATAGGATACACGCTCGAAGTGAAATACAATATTCATCCAAATAAGGACAACGATGCTGCTAGTAACACTAATGGGCGGAGCACAGTCGACGAAAGCGGAGCTCAGGGAGGTTGGCAGCCCCAGGGCGGTGAAAAGCCCACATCTCGCTTCATTAGGCCCCTGACTACCGCTTCCACTGGTGCATACTTCCAGCTTACACACGCATTCTATCGTAATCTCTCACCCTTGTCCTAATGAAGCACTGAGGCAGCTAAGAATTACTATGTGGGCTGAGAGTGAAGGCACGCGCGGAGAACACAGACGGCTCGCGCGGGGAGTGTGACCGATCAGGCGAAGATCCTCGACGTGCCGTAGAGCAATCCTCGACCGATATCAACCCTGGCTCGTATGGCGTGTGTAAATGAGACCCTACAATTGACAACTCTATTTTGCTAATCTGAGACAAGGGAATTGATTGCCATTTCTTCCAAGTTCCTCCTTATTTGTTCTACTTCACCACGATGAGCGAGGTTAGAAAAAAGAGGAGTGCATAACGAAAAACAATCTGAATTCACCAGAAACTGACAGTATCGACGAGGTGCACGAGGACGTCGTCGGACGCAATAACTTCGGTGTTATCCCGTCGAAGCATTAGGAATCCTATGATGGACATCGCCACTATGCAAATTGACTCATTCACCGATATGGAGAGATAGATTGGAGACGTTCGATTGGTCTCGGCTACTTGAAATCTTAAATGGGAATTATTTAGCTGCCACTGCTGTGAAGCGATAGGAGAACTAGCTGGGACTGACCGTTGACCAAGCGATGAATTTCTGTTTTTCCAGAGTTGTTTTGCTCGATTCCAGACAATGATGGCTATCTAAAAGAAATCAATATAACAAAAATTTGAACAGTAGCGCGAGAGTATGGTGGAGCGAAAGACAGAAGGTAACACAGTGGTGGCTGCTTTTTGCAGCTGGCCTGCGCTGTTGCTTGTGGTTGCAAGATTTAGGACCCCTACTATGCAAGCTATACATTTTGAGTCGCAAATAAACGACACATCTGTGGCTGCGAACCCACCAACCTAACGCGGAGAAGGTCTCGGCACAATGATATAAGTCGAGGCATGTGCCTTTAAGCTCACCCACAACAAAATACCACAAGGGTTTCGAAATAATCACTTCTTTTGATGCTGGGGTTAATATGCCAACGATAGAGGGTGGGGGCAGTGCAGTCGCCGCCGCGGCGTGCGTCATGTTCGTGTTCTTTCAGCAAGATAGCGTGTGCACACATTTCAGGTTTTTACGCATGTCAAGTAACTTCCCATCCCAACCTCCCTGCCCCCGCTGAACTACCTAAATTCCCCCTGGCTCACTGATTCTCGTCCTACACTGAAGGACGCGAACTTCCGAAGGTCGCGGCGGCGACTGCCCTACCTTTAACTGCATGGGTAGCTTTTTGGAAATAACCTCGGCCATGGGAGGCATTTCTGACTTCGTTGGGATTGTCACCCTCTGTATTTCACAATTACCTCTGACCGCAATACATATTAGGTTGTCTCATAAGTAGTGTCGCTTTTTTTAAACCAAAAAAATTTCACCTGAATCCTGATGCTTTTACATCGTGTTATATACC
>MU884245.1:0-16920 GCA_036418205.1 Ostertagia ostertagi | reverse complement strand
CGGCTCATAAATTAAGCTGCCTATTGGCCGCTGTTGGCATGATGCCAGTATTTGACATCACCCAAACAATATACCCGACCTTTACCTTAAAAAGGTGAACTCGTCCATTCCTGAAATCAACTGACAGGAATGGGGACCAATTCCACGGGTTTCTGCCGGCATCTCTCACTTTTTTCACCGAAGCACTACTTGGCACCCCCTGCCTTCATACTTCATCTCCAACAGCTTATCTCAATAGCTGTTCCGAAGGTCCCGAGACACCGTGTACGTCGAGAAAAGGGCGAATAGAGGCCAGCGAAGAAGGAGAGGTGAAATATTCGTGGTAGGCAGGATTTACACAGAGGGCGAGCGAGCCGAAATCAAGGTTCCAGGTGGCCTTTGTACAAATCCCTGTGAGAAAATAGGCTGATGGAACAATGGAGGGTAAGCCGTTTGGCGTTCATCTGTCAGTCCGAAGATGCTTCACTCATTCGATTTTTGGTTGAAATCGAGTTGGCGTTCAACTGGCCCATGCTATGACGTACGAGACCGTAGACCAACTTGTTTCAACTCCTGAAATATGTAGTCTGGGACTAATAACTACGTCTCGGAGGATTCGGTTAAACTGAAAGGCTGTGCCGGGATCTGACTAGCAAACCGTGCATGCATTAACAAAGTCATTTATCAGGTAGCTGACAAGAGGCCTCGCGAGAAAGTAGAGACGCAGGTGGGTCAGCGGACGAGTCGCTGCGCGTATTGTAGCGATTTCTGTCAAGTCGAATAGAATGTACATACTATAGTACGTCCCCCATCAGACAGCAACTCGTCCGCTGACCGGTCTGCGTCTGCCTTCTCGTCGGCGGCCCCCCCCCCTGTCGGGTACCCCCATTTACCACTGTATCACTTTCTTCACGACCCTTGCGATACAGGTTGATGTCATCTGAGTCCCCACCCGACTATGGTGCCTTGAAATACGGATATCCATGTTGTATCGATGGACGTCTTCTCCACAAGCAATTATTTATTTATTGTTGTCTATGTTGTAGTAATTAACATCAATGCCGGAGTATGGAACTGCTATTATATTCGGGGAGGATTCCCGCGAGATGATCAATTATTCAGTCCTCTCGATTGAAATGAAGAAAAAGTGCCAGTGACGTTTCTTCTCACGCACTACGCTGTTAGCCTTCAGGAAGAAACGTGGAGAGTAGTTGAATGTCTAAAAGTCATAATATTTCATGGAAGAGATCTGAGACAATGCGTAGATGTGCGAGGTGATCTTCATCATTTCGGGTTTTCTTTACTGTGGCGTTGCGCGCGATGAGGGAAAGTCTTGCTGGGCCTTAGGTGCGTACTTGGCCTCACAGATGCTGCAAATGTGAAGCCATAGCCCAAATCTCTGCCCTATTTGTTTACAACGTTAAGAGGAGGGGGAAGATAGCGAAGTTCGCAGGTGATCCAAACTATAGTTCAGTCCTGGCATACAACCCCTCTCCCCCATATCCTTCTAATTGTCATTAGTCTATGTTTAAGACTTGTCAGCAATGCCAAAACGCTGGCTCAGAGAATACCCTCGTAATTCGTGGACCAAGTACACATTCATACATGTCAGCCTTCTGAATATGGAATGTGTGCCATATATAAGAATTGGTCAGCGCCGACCAAATCATACGTTATTTATGGCCAATTGTTGCAGAATATGTAGACGCCCGCTCAGAGCTTTCTATGCACCGCAAATGAGGTTCTGATGAGAGGCAACTACGAATATGTCATTACTTGGATTTGACGGCTGTGCCTTCAGCAGTTCTAAGGCAACCACATTCAGCGAGTTGGTCAATATTTAGAAATTTGTGCAAATGGCATAAACTACCCCCTAGGAACATGTTGCTTGGCCATAGGTGCAATTATTGCGCCAAAAAATGATGGTGGAAGTCCGTATTGGATATCAGAGAAAAGGAACATCGGAAAAATTGGGAGATGTGGAATCTCCTTCTTCTGATGGAGATGTGCTATGACAAAGGGATACTGGACGTCGAGGCGAGGAAGACGAGAGAGTATAAGGGACGCGCGAGACGCAGACAGCTCTGGCCTAATGTTGGTAGGGTGACCTCTGCAGGTCTCAGCGTGGTGAGCTACAACACAAGCTACGTTTGACTGCAGTGATAAGACCTCTGTCGCGCACCTTCGAAGAGGGAACATACATGCTACTTTTCTGAACAATCCCGTTCTGGTCACAGAAGGACTTAGATTTCTACACGACAGCTACTTAGATTTCTCATGAGATGTGTCTTTAATTTTGACAACACCGAACCAAAACTTGTTCCACACCTGTTCAGTTCGACGTCTTCGACTTTCTTTATCGATCTCTTCCTCCTCTCTTTGAGTCAGCCCATTTATTGAAGCTGAACGTGTTGAATACATTCGCCATGACGATCAACCTATAATATGTTTTGAAGGCAGCCAATTACGACAGATTCTGGAAGGGTATAGAGTGGAATAACGGGTCTCAATAGTACGCAATCGGGAAAAGCAAAGAAATCCGTTAATAACAAATACCCCTTTGATTGCCCTTTCATTTTCGACCATGGATGAGCGACGGTAAAGACGACGTTGTTCGGACGTGTTAACCCCGATAGCCGCCATCATGCCAACAAGCATAGTGTTTTGATTGATAAGGCAATACGTGGGCAAGTTGGAAGATACAGCCGCTAGAAGGGAAATGATCATCCAAAATGAAAAGCCAACAGCAAACAGTCCATCCAGATCATCAACAAAACTAGTGGGCGTACGTCACTGGGGGCGGAGCGTCTGCGTGAGGTCCTGCTCAGCAACCACAGCACCTTTCGTCTTGAAAGCGCCACAATTCGCTTCCTTAGCAGCCAAGTGAACTGCTTTATGTGACACATATACTCCACGATGCGGGCCCTCCTTATCGTAATCGCTTCCTTTGATGTGTAAGCGGTCAAAACAAATGCAAATGTCCACTTTATGCGATACCCGGCTTATTCGAGATATCACCTTTAGCATTGATGGGATAACCTTCGTAAGGAATTCGTCACAGAAATTGAATCATTGCCTCCTTTGATTAGCGCGTTAATAGGTTGTAGGGAAAGTTCTCGCGGTTTTTGACACATATCATTACCTTAATTTTTTATCAACAAGAAAACATATTAGGAAACAAAGTAATCACCATCACGTTCTATCACTCTTCGCCATTTTTCGGGCAGACTTTTGATGCCTTCGGCAAAGAACTTTTCTGGCTTCGATTCAAAAAAGTTGCTCTCAGAGCTCAAAAACAGAGAGAATTTTCGCCTCACCTGATACAACCCTATCGGTGTGTTCTTCTAACACATACTAACGCTCTATCTGGCATGAACAGGATAGAGAAGACGGCCGAGAGTTTGGGCGTGTATTGGGGGCCAAAGCAGTACGGCCCCCTGCTAGACCGCTGTGAAATACTCTCCGCTGCGAAACTCGCTCCGTCCCGTACCCTTACGGAGGCGCGCTTGTCTTAACACTGGGCATATTTCCCCTTTCCCAAACTACCTCCGATCTTTAGTGAAATCCTCATTTGAATGGCTCCAGCAGGGTCAACCCTACGTTGTGACGAGTCACAACGGGGGGGTCGTACTGAATTGAGCTTGGAGGGGGGGGGTCGTAATTTTTTGGTGGCCGGCACTGAAAATTCTTGGTGATGTCCTACTGAGTATGGATAGTGGTACGAAAGATACTTATAGATAGCGTTAAGATTACTGATACTAGAGCATCTATAAACCACGCTTCCCTCTAAATGAGCTTTCAAATGAATCAGCGAATTAGAAGGGCGCCCGAGGCGTGGCGCGCACCAAGGCAAGGGATGTAGTGCAAGCGCATGCTCGGAGCATTCTAGCACATCCTAAATTAAACATGAAATTGGTCTTGCGAGATGTTACGGGCAGTGGAACTTAAGAAAACTCGCGCTTTCGAGAAAGTGGCTCAAAAAATACCCCTCAAATTTGAGGGTTACAACGGGACTAAATTTTGAACTACTGATTTTTCAGGAACGCTTGGGTACTCGTTAGAAAGCTTGAATCCTGGAGTGTGTTATATCGCGTTCAGCTTCCTAAATGAATGACTTTTAAGGAAGTTATGATCGTTTGAAGGTAAAAAAGTCGCGTTTTCAAAGAAATGGTTACACCAGCCCTTTATAATGGTTACAACGGGACTAAATTTTGAACTACTGATTTTGCAGGAACGTTTGGGTACTCGTTAGAAAGCTTGAATCCTGGAGTGTGTTATATCGCGTTCAGCTTCCTAAATGAATGACTTTGAAGGA
This sequence comes from Ostertagia ostertagi, assembly GCA_036418205.1. Classification (NCBI taxonomy): domain Eukaryota; kingdom Metazoa; phylum Nematoda; class Chromadorea; order Rhabditida; family Trichostrongylidae; genus Ostertagia; species Ostertagia ostertagi. The sequence continues at coordinate 12,626 of MU884245.1, read as the reverse complement.
AGTTATGATCGTTTGAAGGTCAAAAAAGTCGGTTTGCACCAGAAAAAGTAACAACGTCCAAAATTTTTAATAAATTAACTTTCGAAGAATTTATACCCATGATTGGCTAGAGAATAATTTGAATTTTTTAAATCAAATCACTATGGCGCTGAAGCTCGAACATGAAGGAAGTTATAGCCCTAGAAAGAGGAGTGTAAAAATTCTCTTGCAATCTAATTTTTTGGCTTATAACTTTTTCATTGTGAAGTTTGGAGAAGAGTCCGGTTCACTTGGGTTAGGCTGACGTCCTTTTGAGAGAAGGGATGGAACCTACGTACTCGTAGAACGCGCATCGTGGTCTGACCGACTTTACCTCTTCGTTGCTGCTGGTGCGGATCCAAACATTATATCGCTGCATCTTAGTAATATTTATAGATAATATCATTAAAAATTTAGAGATACTGTACTAGCGGCCTTAAAAACGTTTATGCTAGCGTTTTCAGCTCATAGCATGTACCGCGCACCGGCTACTGCGCTATCTCAAAGTCTTGGAGAGCAGTGGATGTTGGCGTGGCGCCGCTCTGGCACCAGGAGATTCTACCAGGCGATTCTGTGCAAGGCTCACCGGATGCGGTCTCTCAAACGAGATGAGGCGCTCGGTCTCATACCTCTAGACAAATGAGGTTTAGATGGATTAACCATATCGTAAGTGAGCCAAATTAGTGCTGCTTCAGGCGTCTAACATTGTCTTCGCTAGGTTAGCGGATTATTTTAAGCGCGATATACGGGACATGGAGTTGAAGGATATTAGAGGGCAGACAAGTTATGGCAGTTTTTAGCTGTAGTCTTTAGGTGCGCCAGTCTTGCAAGCGGAGTGGCTTTGCCCTATAGTCGAGGAAAGCATGATCATATTTATATCTTTATGGACTTCATGGCGATGGAATAATTGCTTTAGCTTGTATAGTTCTGAGTAGGTAGGCTGAAAGGTTCATTTTCAACGCGGTCCACAATGTTGTAAGTTTCTTGAATAGATACGCATCTGTAGATTAGCTCTAGTTGTGGGAGGCGATTGCTTGCTAAGGTAGTTTTTTTATAATCATTCGGGTTCCGGGTTGCTTACTCTCACTCATGGGTGGAGGCTATCTTTCGGCGCTTAAGGGTGGGGTGGGCATTTTCTGTCATGTTTAATTCAACGCTCTTCGGAGAGGAGCCTGATTTGACGTGAATAGGGACGATAAAATCTGTCGAAAGGGATGAAGCAATTAAATATTTAACGAGTACAAGTCTTAGGCTAATGAATATCCCACCATCCAAACCTGTTTGACACAGCAGGCATATTGTTGCGCTTTTTTGCGTGGAGTGTGACGCGACACCTTACCCTCTGTCAGGTGTTGACACGGACACAGGGATTGAATTCGGCTTGATACGTACAGCTCGCCTCAACCTGTTTCGAGCACTTCGGCGAGATTCGACGAATCAGGGTTCAGGTTGCTAATTCAAAGAGGCTGTAGAGTGGAAGGGGTGACAGGCCGGGGCGGACGGGGCTTACCTACTTTAACTGTTTGCGGCTGGCGCGTGGTTTTTACAAAAATGTTTTTCTAGACATTGCATATTTGAAGCTTCATTACACGCAAGTGGTTGACTCGCAGGGTTTTTACCTTAAGGGCCGGTCCTACTAGATGGCCCTCAGGAAGTCTCGAACGCTCCGGACTCTGCGATTGTTCCCAGCGGCGGTTTTTCACTCAGGTTCACTACGAATGCTACAAGGGGGTGTCACCATCCACGGATTTGGCAGGAAAGGTGTACGGCATTCAGGCACACGTGGCTACACGCCGGGTTTCTTCAGACCCTGGTATAGATGCTTGCGTTTCTGGACTCATGAATAGAGCAGGATTAGCAGCTCGGCTCTGCAAGCATAAATCACATACATACTGATAACCTATTCATTGATTGGGTTTGAATGCGAGCTATGCTTAACTTGGTTTCATTTTCGGGCATGGTGCGGCGCTAAGTCCTGGTGAGGACTACGATCTTTTACCTCGACTCCCAATACACCGTTTATGCGCTGTCAAATCTTTCGGATCATTAACTCCGATGTGATATTTCCTTGGTGACTCTGAGCCCGATGTGTCTCTCTGCCGGAACTGCGGCAACGCAGGTACTACTTCATTGGTTTCTTACTTTCATACCAGTATACTCGAAATCATGCGATCCTGAGCTGATAGCATGAGCACATATAGGCAAAATTCTAGGTAGGGAGTGAACCCATGGCCCCAAGAGAGGACTGAATGCAGTGGAATGATTTATCTTCTTTAAAGGCTTCCGAGGAGCTAGGTTACAATAGAAGTGTTCGATACAAATGACGTGAACCGGGCTCTTCACGGGCCCTTATCACCACAGCCAGGAACCCATTACGAGCTTGGCTACAGCACAACGCGCTTTGCCGTTGTCCATAAATCTTAATAACCTTTTCATTGACTACAATTTGGTATTCGAAATTGCTTCCTTTCAGCCATCGTTACCTAAAAGAGTGAGCTTTTTGCATGGATTTTTAGAAGGGCATGTGCTTTCAAAGCATTTTTGAGATATAGCATCCCCAACCATGCGAGGCTCAGATCTCAAGTGTGGGCCAGCCGCTGCCGCAGTACAATTGCACAGATTTCACTGCTATCCTCATTGAGGTTTATTGAAATCGCAGAGGTCCGTTTTCCACTGGTAGCTTCTATGTAATTCATATCGGTCATTCGGGCTTTCACTATCTCGCCTACTCCTTTCTGCCTCTGGGGAATTGAAACGTCCTGCACTTTTAATGCGCTCTCTTGGCCATCTGCGATTGTTTCGGTACTTTCTTACATCCCATTGTGTCACCTTATTCCCTCTTAATTAATACTTCTTATGGTCTGTCAGAGATATATTCAGCCCCTTTGTGCCCCTATTTCGCACTCTTTTCACATCGTCCTGAGGTACCGCCCCTCCCCTCACTGATCTCCCCCTTCACGCTTCCTTTTCTGCATGGAACCCGCTTTATATCCCTTTACTGCATAGCTTCGCGATTGTAAATATAGCATCAAAGATGATGGCACTGCAAAGCTATTTCGGTGCTCCATTTTTATGAAAGTACCAATAAATCACTCGACTACTCAGTTAAAAATAGGTCATCCTTTATAGAGTTCGTCTCATGGGTGATCATTGCTACCCCTGACGTTAATAGATCGGAACGCTCATTATTTTTCCATTCAAATATGAAGCGCCAGCAAAATTATGGGATACTCCTCGAGTTCGTCACCACATCAACATTTACGGGCGATTGTTTTTCTGTGCGTACTTCATAAAAGTCTTCCAGTATTCTCCTATTGAACACTACACGAGGTTGATAAAAGTGCTTTATCGGCTAACGTTTCGGCGGGTTCGCCTTCGTCAGAGCCTGCAAAAAGTCTAGCCAATTTATGAGAACCCGATCAAACGTCGCCGCTGCCCTACAGAAGTTCTAGATCTAACAAAACATCAGGGAGCCACGAGGTAGACAACTCACCGTAATCTAGTCCGAATCTTCAAATCAGCCACGAGCCAGCAGCAGCACCGGCTTCAATGCGGACTCTTTCCAAATGAAAGTCACTACTGGAAGGCCAATCTTATATAAGGTCTTAACTCCCTCGTTATCATGAGGCCTTCTTCCCTCTGATTCATTTTAGGACTGCTGACTTGAATCCAAAATGCCTCGAGGGTTTTTCGTGCAGATGTTTCTGATTCTTGGCCTAAGACCTTGGCTGTGACCTCAAAATCATCCCCATTATGAATTTGAACCCTGTGGGCTCCTAAAGCAGTTGATGAGCGAGACCTATTCATGAAAGTCCATCAAATGCTTATGAGTGTCGGAGCACTTGAAAATTGAAGCCCATTGACGACCGCCGTTGTAAGTGCATAGCGGCATCTTTTCAATAGTTTTTCACCAGTGGACATCAATTTATCTCAGGTTTCACCTCTGGAAATGAATTTTAGTTTCTTGAATCCGACTATGTTTGTGAAGGACTTCTGAGGAGCTCCAAATAAATCAGAAAGAGCGACGCCATTTCACGCGAAAGTGTGGTCTGCTGGCAGGCCACGGGGTCGTCAGTGGGCCAATAAAACTGAGAACCTGCAAAACAAAAAAACTTTTGAAAGGGTTTTTTCTGGAATTATTTTTAATGTCATGGTGTTATAGGGCAACGGGTGGTGTATTGGCAGATGGCGCGGCTTACTACGCCGCGCTTCGGGGTATCGCCTGGCCGCCATCTGTCATCTTGTACGCCATTCAAAAATCGTATTCAAAAAGCAGTTACGAATCAGAACTAAGAGTAGAATGGGTGGCGCATCATAGAAATGGATTGAACTCTTTACCCTTTTAATCGCTTTGTCCACGCAGTGTCATTAAACGCTCAGAATAAAATAAGCTTAGGGAAAGTACTGCCCCAATGCTCACTTGAAGCGAGGGATTACGATAACATTGGTTGGGTTCATAGTGGAAACGGGGATGCTGAATAATGCCCCAGTGGCGAAAAAAGCAAAGAAATCCGTCAAGAAGGCGCAAAATGGGACCCCTTTCTTTGCCCGTTGACCTCCGATAATGGACGAGCTAGCAACCAATTAAAGGCAAAGTTCGGGCTCAGACCCACCTAATAAGCCCTTAAGTGGCTAGAAGTGCATGGGACGCAACTGCAGGCGACTCGCCACGTTCCCCGCATCGAAATGCGTCACTAAGGCGCTAGACGCCAAGGACTTTGACACGCTCCTCCTACTGCGACACGCTCCTCCCACCATCACAGCGACACGGGGGAAACTGGTCCCACAGAGAACGCCGAACACGTAGCTTGGAGTGTCGTAGGGCGAAAAGCGATCAATCAATAGTCCATATTGAATCAGATGGGATTCTTGGCGTTTGGTCTCTTTTTAGTTGTAGTCTGCTTGATTCCTTTCTGTTCGCTTTCATCATTGATCCTAATTAGCGTCACTCCATCCCCTCATTTGTACATAATGTTTTTTTTTTCAGAATACACAGGGTGAAAATTGCGACTGGAATTCTGATGAAATTGTGTGGTGGTTCTTCTATTCCTCGATATTTGATCTTCGTTTCTCTCGATCACTTATAAGTCGGTGGCCAATTCTTGACGTTGTCCGCAGTACGGTCTCCGTGTAGCAGTTTTCGTGTCGTTGTTGATGACAAGATTGTGCACTATGTGGACAAGCCCACGGCATTTGTTTCAACTCATATCTAGTGTGGATTTAATTTTAATGAAGCCAACTGTTGTCATGGTGAGTCTCTTTCATGCGTTGCTTTGCTTTGCGGATTGCGCACAATACGGTAACAGGTTCGCCTTCCAGGAAACCTGAACCAACGTGGAGTGAAGTGGCCTCTGCAGCACTGGAGAGGTGGGAATTTTTCTTCTCAGTCAAGCTTTTGTTTGATATCAGATGCCACATAATTTTTAAGATTCTCTCATGAAGTTTTAAATTTAGTTTTACGAATAGAGAAACTTTACGTGATGAGCGAGTCTCTCAGTGGATGGATGAGCTTGTTCGAAACACGGACAGGGTGAGTTGCTACTTCACTAGTGTCTACTGTTCTGTTTTTTCTTCAGTTTTTGTCCAGCACATAATTAAATTCGAGGAATGGCTCCGAAATACTCAGTTACAGCAGATTTCCGAATGAATGTTATTACTTTTTTTTTATGAATTCCAGCTTCTGTCGTTGCCCAGTACCTCACAGAGCACCAGTGAGGAAACGTGCCAGGGGGATTCTTCTCGATCTAGTGTAGAATCTGACTGGACTCCTCCGAGAGAATCATGGATTTATACGCTTTGGAAATCTGAGAGGTGCGATTGGAATTTTTGTAATGCCATTTGCAGCTTAGGCACCCAACTGTGTATACAGCTTGCCATTATGCTTTTATAAATCTATGAATTGAGTCAGAATGACATTCTTTACAGCATGTTTTCCAGCGTAACGGTTCTGCTTAAAGCTCAGAATTATCGGTGTTTTGGGTGCGGAATCCGGGTGGAGAATGAATATATAAAACGGGTCAAGTGAGTGAACGATTTTCGGTGACGAGTTTCCCAGCAGTTCCTTCGTTTTTGAGTGCTCTGTTTCAGATACTGTGATTATTTCGGGAAAGTTTTCTGTCAATGCTGTCACCAAGGTTCAAAATCAATAATTCCCGCTAGAATATTGCATACGTGGAATTTTAAGTTACGGTTTACCGCATAGCATTGATTCACCGACATCGAATTAAGTTTCAGGGACAGCTTAGTTGCATTTTAATCTTTTTTTTTCGATCATCTATTCATTCCCTTATTCCTTCTTTATCGATTTCTAACAAAAAGCGAACTGGTTATCAGTGAGTCCGTTTGTCGATGATGACCTTACAATTTTATTAGAAATTCTTTGAGTTGCTGCCAGTTCACGAAACGTTGTAGCCTCCACAATGCGTTAAGTCTGTATTGTGCAATTGTTGTAAGGGCGCTTGAAATTGAGCAATCATCGTGCGCAATTTCAGGTTGGTGTTGAAAAAATACGGGTCCTCAAACATGTGATTGTGTTACGAGAGAAACTTTCTTACATGTGGGATTTTGTGAAAGGATGCCCTGATGCAGAGAATACAGAGACGAAGATTGGGCAGTAAGTCTTTTTTGTACCAGTCGAGAAGGATCTTTTTCTCTTCCCTTATTTCTTTTTTCTTTCTTCGCAGTCTTGCTAATTCCTTTTGTTTACGCCTCGAAATTATTTCTACCTCCGATTACGTAGTTATTGTTTAATAGTGTTTTTGGGTTGACGAATGTTTGGAGGGTTTTATAGATAGAAAAGGATATGCTAGAGTGTATTGTTACTTAGAACCATTCTTCTTTGAAGCAAAAGTAGGAAAGTGGGTCTCTGAGAGAGGTATTACGTATTAAGTTTTCTTTCATGATAAAAGTTCGACACCTGGGGTCGGATTAAATACTCCCCCAAAGGGTTAGGGACGAAAATCCCTCTGAATTTATTTGTTTTTTACGATATAGTTTCTTCATTTTCAGTGCATGTTTACTTTGACCTACATACATACATTGAATGTAGGCCCTTTATCGGGACAATCCCAGTTGGGAAGACAGAGAAAATTTAAAGGAATTTTCGTCCCCAAACCCTTCGGGGAGGATAGCATCCTGCCCATGGCCCGCTTACTCATTCAGTGTCCCTTGATTTTTCTTCTCATATTTTCAAATGTTCGCTGTTTCTATCTATTTTTTTTTTGTGACTTTCTAAATGTTGAAGCAGTCAGAGGGAAGGATCCTATGGTGCTTTTGACGTTCCGTAGCAGGGAAGATGCGGACCAGGTACGTAATTTGTTAATTAATAATTTTGGGAAATATTGCTGAGCTCATGCAATACTACAGGCCGTCATGGATGGGGGATTGTTCAAAGGAGCGATGCTGGATGTGACATGGCATCGGCGCTCTGGAGGCTCTGGTGAAAATTCGCCATTAAGTGCAGACAAGATGCTAGCCAGCATACTACAGAGTGAGGTATGCTGCAACTATACGCTTATTTCTTTGGAAGATTTTTCCTGCGCAGTATGGTGAGCCCCGTCAGATGTGTCGCTGTAGTGGAGTACTGCGCGCTACGACTACTCTAATTCCACAAAGAAGTGAATGTATTTTTTAGTCGGATGACGAAGTAAAAAGGATTAAGTCTTCTATCAATGTTCGGATATTCTACGAGGTAAGCAAGCAAGGACGCTCTGCTGTGACGGTCTTTTGTATCCAGAATCCCTTATTTCGCGGTGGTGATGCGATTTTTCTTCGATCTGTTATAAAAACCACTATCATTGGTTGTAGGTTGTGGTCTTAGTGGTCGTTGTAAAACTGAGTGTTATTGATTTCAACTTTTAAATTGTAACCAGATTTTGTCGATGCATCTTTAGTTTTCGTTGTCATGAATATTTAGCTAGTGTAATTCAAATTTTTGTATATCTGTTGTCATTTTAAGCATGCCAGAGATCGGAAATTCTCCAAAAGTTAATAAAATATCACAAGATGAGGGCCAAGAAAAGAAAGAAACAGAGCAGAAAAAAGGCAAAAGAGCTCATAATGATGAGGAGAAGAGAGAGATCATTTTTATGGACATGTTTTTTATGTTTTGCATTGTATATACTGTGTGGTTCGTTAATTCTGTTTTTTCTCGTGTGCAGTTTCAGGTGCTTCGATCGGGTACTTACGATTTCAGACGTGATGCGGGTTCTACATACATCTCACTTCTCTTGAATAAACTATTCATCCTCATGTGTTCTTCTCTTCTCTTGAATAAACTATTCATCCTCATCTGTCAGAATAAAAATATTAAACAAATTTACGAAAGCCTAGAAAGTAGCGGAGGAGCGGATTACTTAGACGAAAAAGCCCCTAATCAAGTGTGTCGTCCAGGGATGGAAAGTGAAAAGATGGCATCAGGGTGGCTAGCACATACAAGATGACTCACAAAAGGTCCAGCACAAGAAGTTCAGGTACTGCTAGTCCCTGTAGGCCCATTGTGATGTGCCTGTTATGGTCAGCGCTACAACGATTCGCTTGTAGGAGCTGTGACCGGCCGAAATAGGGGAATTCGGGCAATTGAATTCAAAATCCAGGCAAGCAAATTTTCGATGGTTCCATTGCAGACGTGGGTGCTATAAAGTGGCCGTGGTAATTGCTTGCCGCAACTGAGTAACGTTTTTTTTTTTCGTAAAAATCCATGATCATTTCACAACTTACTTGTTAGTGAAAGGCGGCAATTAGCCAACCCTACTGACTTGAGTTTGGCTAAATGAAACTTCCTCTACGAACAAAACCCAAGAGTTATGTAATTTCAATTTTTGGCAAAGTTCTGCCACTGGAAGATTTCTACTAAAACATGATCACTCTCACAAAATCGCCAGAAAAAAAAAAAAAAAAGATTCCCCCCCCCCCCCCGTGTGAATAATTGAAAGTAATTACCATCTACTCATGCAATTATCAAGAAAGTAAAAAAAAAAACAAAAGAAGCGAGAAAGAAAGAGAGGAAGACAAGCAAGTCGGCAACAGTCAGCTGCTTTTCTGGCGGCATCGATTGATGTCCGGGAAATAGCACAGTTGGCATTGGGCCAGTTTTACGGACAACTCGTCCGAAGACGTCGCTCATCTACTAGTGGCTTGTAAGCCGTCAAAGAAGAAGGGAATCCTTTTTTGAGTGTTTTACGCGGTTTTTCTTCCTCATTTCTTCTATATCAATCCCAATAAACATCCGAAAAGTCATATACAGACAGAAAACGCCCAAGTCTAATCCCGGAATTTGCGCCTATTTAAATGACCTACACAAATAAGATGAACTCCCGGTGTGAATACCTAAACTACGATTGAGAAATGACTACATTGAGATTGCAATGGGGAAATTCTGGCTTTCCATGTAATACTATAAAGTTGAATAAATACTATTATTTTCACCATTAAAGTAAACAAGGCGTTATGATTTAGGGCCAATAGCCGAGGTCCGCTCAAGCCTAAGATGTAATAAAGCAAAGACGAACCGACCTTCTGAGTGGCCGAAGCGAAGCGAACGCGAGGCGAGACGAGACGGAGCAACCGCTCAGGCGATTGCATCATGCCGACTGACGTGGCAGTTGCGCGGGCGATTTGAATGGCAACAGACAGCCAGGGGTCTGTGCCTATCACAGTCGACGCTCAGTCTGACTGCGCTGCGCTGCGGCATCCTCCCGCGCATGGCCTTGGAGCATCTTTGCTCGAGGTCGTGCGCAAGTCACGACAGACGGCCTCGAGTCCGTTTCAGGCATTATGAAGCGGTCTTTTGAAACCATTGACTCTCCATGATGTTAGCAGCAGCGCTCTCTATCTTCCACACGTTAGGTAAAGCGCAAACTATGTTAGTTTGGGTAGTATGATTAGCGTGGTCAGTTGCACAGTGATTTCTTACAGCTGTTCAGCTAACCAGAAGTGCGCAGATTTCGACGTGAAATGCAGAAATGTACAATGAAGTTGCGATTATTTCTAAGGCTTCCCTTCGCATCATAATATTCGAGCATGGAAACTTCGCTATAAATCTTATTTCTACGTTGTCTCGTGAAAATCAGAAATCAAAAGGTGTCTTCAAATTTTTGCCCGTGACTCGCAATTGCCAAAGCCTTCACTGTTTACGGATGCGACGATGCTTGAGATATTGGGCTTTCACTTGTTCGAAATGCAGTTTTAACGCTCTTCCTATTCAGGACAAATTCACTGTTCGCCTGTGAATATCCGTTCACGTCCTCTTTTTCAGTTCACCCGTCCCATTGGAGAGCTTAGCTTTTCCACGCTTACCTTTCGTCACCACGGGATGTCTTTTGGCGATTACCAGCCAAGAAGTGCTCCTGATCGCTAGCACGGGAGAAAAACGACGGGTTGAATATGCTAGGGTCTATCGCAGCTTCGACCGAACTTTTTCAATATTTTCTTGGTAACAACAGAAGCTTCTCTCCTACGTCCAGACCAATGGTCCTAGCACCTAGTCGATTGATCTTCATAACGGTGGTTGTTGCAAGCATTTTGGGGGTCCTGATTCGCTTCACAACACCGCAGCACCGCCCGACATGCTGACGAAACAAGCGAAGAAGATGACTTCATAAAAAGCTAAAGTTTGAACAATCCCGCTAATTCTTGAGTGGAAGAATGAACATCATTTTAGTAGAACATACGCTGAAGCTACATTCGGAACTCCATCTGTTCAATTTTGAAATGTGTGTTGAGGTTTTTAATTCTAATTTTCAAAAAACTTCGAAATGAATAATTGTGTGCGGTACGCTTTTGCTACCGTAATTTGTGGCACCTTGCGCTTGCTTCTGTTCTGTGAGCTAAGATTAGCAATACACCTGAGTAGATGCCAAATAAATGTCCAGGGCGATGAAGATAATGTGGCAGGAGAATGTCACTATGTTATGCGGTCTTGTATACGGCGGTATTAGGACCTAAACAACTCTGTCCATTCATTGGGAGCTATACACTTACTCTCACGATTCGGAATGATCCCGCTGGGAGCGCTATTCTTGATTCATGGCTGTCTTTGTCCGGTATCTTTTGAAGCTAATTTTGAGTATATCCATGGAAACTACGCGGCATTCTCCACAGTGAAATGTTTCCACATCTTCATTGATGATCTATTCACAATCACGCAAAAAATTTTGCAGGTTCGGAGGCTAATGGAGCCGCTGATGCTAGAAAAGCGAGACACTCACTACCAAATTGGTACAGGAAAAGTGTTGCTTACTGAGCAGCGCTCTCCATGTGTCGAAGCAGTCATGACAAGAAGTGTGTGGTCTCTTCAAAAATTGGATCCCGTGCTCTCTAATACAGCAAGTCCCTCCCCCCTCAATGGTCCAAAGAAGGGATCGAGTCACCCGGTAACCATCGCTAGCAACGTATCCTTGTTGATTTCTCTCACGGAATTACGAGCCACATGTCTCAGAAGTGACGTTGCAGACGGAAGTCAGTCTTTGCTCCAAACCTATTGAACGTCTTAGCCTATTCGTAGTAGCGCTGTCAACTCACTACAACTCCTTTGAGCACGTTGATGAATCTTGTTAAAAATAGATAGTTCCGAAAACGTGCCAGCCATTTCCATATCCTTTCGAACGACGATTTAGATAGCAATAATGGCGGATTTGTGGATCTTTATTGCAAGAGCTTGCTGCATTTCTATCAACCAGGCTCGACTTAAACAACAACCATATTCGACTTCCATTCGATATGGATCCGCCAACGAGCACCATGTGTTTGGGTATTAAATGTGCCTGGGGTGCATCTATGCGAAACACGTACATCATCCTTAAAGGACGAATTCACGCTGGAAAGGCAACCCATTTCAAATTAACTTAGGGATGGTGAGTGGTACACGAAAGAAGGAAGAACCATGAGAAACGGCCCAGAACCCGAGAAATGGGACCCTTCCTTGCCCGTTGATTTGAGCATTGATGCGACTCTCATCGCTGTGCCCTCCTCAACATCACGCTCTCTCTGCTATCTAATCAATCCCACGTATAGATCTGCGGCGAGTGATCAGCTGGTCGGTGGGCGGAGATCGCCAGACCCGCCAACTTTGAGGCATAATAGGTCGCCGAGGTCAAATTTTTCGATGCGAATTGCGCATCAGTTCGCACCCTCAGGAGGTCCGTGGGTTACTCAACTAGGTGAATTACTTCTTCCTCGACCTCCATTCTAATCGTAAAATCCTCCTTTAAGATAAACCACGTATTCAGCATGTGACCTTTACAGAGATTAGGCACCTTTTTAACCACGCCGATGATCACGCCAGGACAATGCTCGTTGCAGGGTAGCTTTTCGTTAAATCTCACAATCAGTGTTAAGAAAGAAGTATTAATTTTCTCCCGTTTTCTAAAAATCGAGGAGTTGAGCTGAATGTCAGAAATAGCCAGCAAATGTTGGCCGAAATAACTGATCGCATTCTCCTGACATTTCTTTTTTTAGTCGTTTTTCATTTCATCGTAGGCTTCGTGAGAGCTTCAGTGCTTAGACACTTCGACGTCGCGGAATTAAGCCTAGGAAGACAGAAGGGAGCTTTAGCGACATTGGCGGTTTATTTTAGACAAACGAAGAAATCTCAGGTAGTAACTTTGAGG
>MU884238.1:0-10746 GCA_036418205.1 Ostertagia ostertagi | reverse complement strand
AGCGGAACTTTCTGTCTTGGAAACAACTCACGCCCACAATTGTCTCATCAACCACAACGAAACAAGCAAGCAAGAAAAAGAAGGGCATGCGACTTCCACTATGAATCGGGTAACCACCGCCAAGCCGTCGGCCTACATTGCACCATGGAACATTGAAGATACCGAAAGTACGCTCCAGGTTTCCCATCACATAAGCCGCATCGCACTAACAACAACAACAACGCACCAACACACAATACTCTAATGCTCGCTGAGCGCCTATGAAGGCCGAGCGGCCTTGACTTAGAAACTTTTCCACACATACAAGAAACTTTTCATCTCGTTGCACATGAAGCTGATAGCGCACGAAAGCAAACTGCCTGAACCATGGTTCAACCTTCTTCACATTATATCTGCATCGCAGACTACAACAAATACATCAGTTAAAAGCCACGGAATAAATAGGTGTGTAAGAGCGTTCAATAATGAACTTGGGGCGGGAATGGGAGAAACGAAAAAGAAATCAAGAAAACCTCCAATTCCGCCTCGAACAAGGCCTCTTCTTGTAGCTACAGTGCACCTTAGCATGGAGGAGGGGCGTGTTCGTGTTTCTTTTAACACAGCCGCATCAAATGCTATCCATCAAATGCTATCTTCCGATTATACTGAACTTGCAAAGCTATCAGCCGCTATGACGTAAACAACATTGCGTGTAGTGGGAGCCTTCATCGTTGATCCTTACGACGAGCGCGGTGGGGAAGAAAGGTTGCAATGACTGCTAGTCCGTAACTATTAGCTGTAACCGCGCACTTTGTGCGACGAAGGTGGGCACGACTATTGTAGGTACAGAGCTATCACGTTCTTTCGCCAGGTGAATCCTACTGGTGAGCTCGATCCCGGCGCTTAACAGAACAGAACAAATCACCGCAACGGTTCTCGACTGCACAATTTCAACTTCGCCGATGAAAAAATTCTCACCAATGGTTGCTTTTTTGTGCAGCAACTTCTCGTACAGTTCATTCATACTGATTTCGAACCGCTTGTTTGCAAAGGTGTAGTAAATCATATCACGACCAGCACGGGCCGCTGCCAACATTTGGATCAGACCTAAAGACAGAGTACTTCGAACGTTCAAATGTGATAAAAATGGTGCTGGACAAACTTTTAAGTTCCTTGTTACCGCCAAAAGCACCACAGCCCCAGTTTCCGGTCGCCACAGGACAAGCGTCTCGTTGCTTTGGCATAAAGCCTATGTATGCCTAAACGAGAGAAATTGAAGAAATCACACTAAGCGAACACTGAGTACGTGTACAGAGGCACTAATCGCTGAAGCCGGACGCTTCGGTCACCTCTAGCACTAGGGAAAATATGAAAATAGCCAGACATGAGGTAATTTTCGCACAAATTAGTGAACGCTCTAAATTCACTAGATAGAAGCAGCTAAGGAAGATAGGCATGGTTGATGAAAAACGTTCATTATGAGCATTGCCGGAAACGCTAGCATTCGAGGGCACCTTTCCGCCACCTTCTTCCGATGTACATATACTTAACAGATCGACTGCATCCGACCCAGGTTTTAATCCCGCCATAGACGCAACCAACCGACTTGGTCAACTGCATTCCGTACACTGAATGTACAGACATGCGAAAAAGAAGTTACCTTATTAAGCTCACGATCAATATTCTCCTTTCTATACTGAGCATTTGCGAAATTGGGCTTGAACAGTTTCGCGTCCATTGCTACCAGCTCACATTTTATGCGACTAAATAAGCTAATTAAAAGTGCGTGATAGAGAGTGCAGAACTAAACAGAGGATGTAAAAAGCAAACCAGAATTCGTCCCTTGGCTCAGAACCAAAGTCTTCGTAAGGAGTCCATTCTAGTGAGCCAGCTGAAATTGATGTTACATCCAGCAGGTGGAGAATTCAGACGCAATCCTCTTCCAGTTGAATTCACCTACCGTAACCAAAATAGCTACTGTAACGTTGTGCACCGATGATATGGATTACTTCTTGGGGGCCCATTTTCTCACACAACAAACATGAAACCATCATCTCTGGGCAAATGAGGAACCGAATTTCTTCCTGAAAGAAAAAGACCGTTAGAGAGAAAAACTTAGATGGTGACAACTTTGTTCACCTGTACTGCTCCTGAATTGAGCACTCCGCCACCGATGTACTCATTAGCAAAATCTACTTGCAAACATCCAGGCGAATCCTCTATAGAACCATCACTAGCTACAGCTACTAGAGGCATCTGAAACTTCTGAGTGACAAGAAAAATCATCTCACAGTTGCATGAATTGAATAAATTTGAGAACAAAATCTCACCAAAGCTTCCTCATTTTCCCAATCTGGGAGTGCTTCTCTGGGAAGGACTTCACGTCGGAATGACACGCAACCAGTAGGCATCTTTTTGAGCACCATTGTGAAATAGTGCAAAATAAAACGCAACTTGACATGAGATAAACGGTTTCGACCATCAAAAAGGCTGAAAACATTGAAATGTTCACCATTTTTACTATTCATGGATTAATCGACAGACAATCGAATCGACAGTCAACGATTAGATAAAAGGAAGAGTACTAAAAGTATCCGCATGGTTAGCAATGTGAAGAAAAATCTTTTCACAACAAACAGTACTTACCTGGCCATATTTATACGATTAAAGCTGTGGCGCTCCCTTCGATATGTGCAAAAAGAACGCATGTGCCAATAAGCATGCGCACTGTTCTTGACTGAGCGTGACAGAATTGCTCCGATTAGCTCGTAGCAGTGGCACCGGCTAAATACATGAGAGTAAACTACAATACGCATGTTGAGAATTATACTGTGCTCCTGTATTGAGCAACAAAGCAGCCAATTTCTATTGGGTACATGTGAAACGTCTCCGATTATCTACCGAGTGAAATGCAGCCGAAGACTGAAGAGCAAGGCTTGGAGGGCTACGACCGTATCCTATCCTTCCCCTGGGCTAGAGGAACAAAAAATCCCTTTAAATTTTCTTTGTCTTTCAACAAAATCTTCCTGCGAAAGCTTCATACAGTGCGTTTCAAAAGTATGTGCACACCCTCAAAATTCACGTTTGAAAGGGAACCATGAGGTTTCGTGCTATGAAATCCTTCTCAATCGATTTCTCGTAGTCGATAACCTATCAGTGGAAGCAAAAAGCAGATAATATCGCCTCACTTTCGGAAAAAATTTTTGGATGAAATTTTTTTCTTTGTTTCAAAAGTATGTGCACACTTGAAGAAGATCAGATTTTGGCGCCGAATTTTCCACCGATTTCAATCCGACTTTGCTGTTTTCATTTCGTCATCATGTCAATTCGCGCCATACTTCTTCCTGAAGATGAGCAAGCTCAGATCAAGGTTCTGCATGATAATGAACGTTCCAATCTAGAAATCGCACGATAACTTGGTCGTTCTCCTTAATGCATTCGAAGATTTATCTGGCACCCTGATAATTATACTCAGCACACACTCCGCTCCATCCACGATCCTTGACTGCTCAGAACAACAAAAGAGTAGCCCACATCCTGTCGGATTCTTCATTGACAGTCCGAGCTCAGATTTTTATTCCAGCCTCGAAAATGACCACTAAGCCCCTCATCCGCTCAAATGAATACACCACTCGACAGACGCTGAGAAAGGCTACTCACTTCAAGGCCCAGCACAAGTTAGCCACATTGGAGTCTGCTCGTACAGACATGGCAACATAGGATAGGACACCGGGCGAAGACACGGTTTTTCGAGAATTTCCTATTTTCAAAACAAGCAACTTTTTATGGACTTTCTCTCCTCAGGTAATCTTAACTCATGGAAAGAGTTCGATCTTGACGGGCCGGGTGGATTTTGCTACTACTGGAGAGGCTTGGCCGAGAGTCGCTTCTGCTCTCGAGAAGGAATTTCGGAAGAGGCCCGTTGATGGGTCTGCGGCGGTTTCGCAATCAGAGGAAATTCAGAAGTTGCCGTTCCATTATTGCGTATGAACTGTAAAGAATACCAAGCAGTGCTCCAATGTCGCCTGTTGACCTTTCCTTAGCGAAGCGGAGCGAAAATTGCATTTTGGCAACAGGACCACGTGTCTTTCGATGCTTCGCAATCTACCAAAGAATGGCCTTAACCAAATGGTGCTGAAGCGATAGATTGGCTTGTGTGTCCTCCTTACTGCAACCCTATAGGGAGCCCTTGATCAAGGCGTTAACTTTAGCAACCGGCAGTATAATACCGCGGATGAACTGAAGGCGGCGGTAGAGGCTATTTGGGCCGACAGCGACGAAACAGCTATGCCAAACGTGGTTCAGATTATGCCGGACAGGATGTTTGAGCTAATTAGAAACTCTGGAGGCCCCACTGATTTCTAATCTCAGCTATGTTTTTGTCTTTTGTTAAGTGTGCACATACTTTTGAAACAAAGAAAAAAATTTCATCCAAAAATTTTTTTCGAAAGTGAGGCGATATTATCTGCTTTGCTTCCATTGATAGGTTATCGACTACGAGAAATCGATTGAGAAGGATTTCATAGCACGAAACCTCATGGTTCCCTTTCAAACGTGAATTTTGAGGGTGTGCACATACTTTTGAAACGCACTGTACTTCTAATGTATATGTGTGTTTCAGCAAAGGAGAGCGGAAATAAGGGAAGACTACTTTGAAAACAAATGAATTTGAAGGATTCTTTTCTTCCCCTAACCGTAGGGGGGGGGGGGTAGGATCGGATGCAGCCACTAAGGATTTGGATAGAAGGCAAGAGTTTCCCAAGAAAGTATCTTGGGCCTTAGGCATCCTCACTCATTGCAGACTTCCTCACATTGCATGAGCACCGACCCTTTACCCTGCTAATCCGCCACCCCCCCTTCCCACCCCACCCCACCCCAAAAAAAGTGCTAAGTTCGGGTGTAAGCCATTAAATTTTGTTGTCACTTCGCAAGTGCTAAAGGTTATTGAGGAGAAAGTTAGGGGAAATCAACTTGGTAAAATGACGACAGTTCATACAAAATAGTGCACCTAAAATATTCTCTCGTGATATAGTTGGAGCTGCGAAAATGAAACAATCTCTTACCGACCGCTGTTAGAATGAACTTCGCATTCACTGCTAGCTTTGCAATGCCTGTTATTACATCGAGAGAGCATTTCGTTCCTCCGTTGAAGATAATCCTTCCATGAATCCAAGCAGGCCATCAAACGACTTGATCCAGGGCGCACATTCTTTCAGCGTGACCTTGAAAGCAGTTGTCAACTTTCCGGTGCAATTTCCAACGATCTCCAGAAAGTCGCCAATATTCGCAGATTCCAGCAAAAGGTCAACAAAAAATACTTCACTCACAATGACAGCTTCAATGCAGTGCGCTCCGTCATTAACGAGTGCACGAAGCGCTCTGTCTATGATGACATCCCTGAAAATGAAGAACTTCATGAAAAATTAGAGTAGTAGCAAATTTCTCAGACGCAAGAAATGAACTTTTCTTCTACAGCCTCGACTGACTGATGGAATCCGTTGTTAATGTTGGCAGTGGACCATGGTAATCGAACAAATCCCATTGGATTGTCAAAGCTCAGGCTCGTATCGCTACACTGCCCTGGCATGGGCAGTGGCGGCTTGTCTGAATGACGTCTATTCAAATGGTAAATCATACCGAGCAAAAAAGGATTGTTACGTACCCTCTCCTAAGGACCTGACTTGGAAAGCACAATAATCGACACCGGGTACCAGCCTGTCTAGATCAGGAAAAATATCTGAAAAAATCATAATGTAAAACTGAAGCAGTCATCGATCCATTATGTCGTTCCATAGCGTTACTTTTTTTTTCAAACAAAAAATTTGCACTCAAATCTCATGTTTTTACATCATCAATACTGCCCAGCCGGAACCAATTTACAACACATTATGTTTCAAATCCCACATCCAATCGGGGAATCCTTGAAGTTTGGCTTGGGTATTGGGAGGTTCAGTCGGCGAAAATTAGTTGAACCGACAACTAACTAACTCTTTGCCCCCAGCAGACTGATCAGTGATGTAGGTATCTTCTACTCAGTCGCGAAATCTTCCAAACATTTCGCTGTTGTTATCGGAAGCCTTGTAGTTTCTCTTCACAAATTCTGTTTTCCTAGTTGATCTCTAACCATAAGTCACATCGATTTTTGATGTGTTTGCAATGAATGCGGAAGAAAACAAGTTTTTTGTAGAGCAGATTATCTATTTCACTCTGTATATGATGTGATTTAAAAACAAGGGATCTCAGTAAGATAGTTTCTGCCTGAGAAAAAAAAACGACAGCCTACTATGAACGAATACAGCTCCACTCGGTAAAACAAATTTCTCAGCTACATACCGTAATTATTTTTGCTTTTGGCGAGGATAGTTCTACGCCGCTGTTCGTTACTCAGTGCCATTTTGCGAGGAGAATACAGTAGGTTTGCCGTCAGAGACGCTGATCTGAACAGGTACGAGCCAGCTATTCGCATAACGACACCGTCAAAGAAGACGACAACTGTAAAGTGAAAGAAGACGACAACTGTCAAGTAACAAGAACACACGACGAAGGTGATAAAGTGGGCATTCACGGAAACGAAACAAAAGCAGAAGTTTGCACCCAATCGGAATATCCCTGGCTAGTCAGACCTGCACATATCTGCAGCGATCAAGGAGAGTGCATCGAACATAGGGAGGATCAACTTACAAATCACTATCTCAATGTTATCATAACGGGCTAAAGATTACATCCACTATTTTCTGACTACTGTTCCATTCAGTAAAAAATGGCTTTACTCTCAACTGCTAAACCTTCCACTATATTTTCGTTTGAGTAACTATGGAAAAAATACACAATCACGAAAATATTGGAAAAACCATGCTCTTGGGAAAAACAGCATGCGGAGAGCTAAAAGCAAACTCACTTCGTGGGTGTCCTTTCTATCGTTCCCAGAACGACAATTTCATCATCCGTGCTCGTCGGCGAGGGAGTCCTGTGGTCATGTTCGCCTTCTGTGTTACATCGGTCCCTCGTGTTGCTACCTTGAGAGGAAAACCCCACACTCTTTGAACTCTGCGTGCTTTCTTCACAAGCTGTAGCCACTGAACTACTTGCAAAACCAGTGTCAACAGTGATGAGCCGAGAACCATTAGAATCCCTAGGTTGAGTTGCTTGCACAATGCCAAGATCTTCCAGCATTGAAACTGCTTTAGACGCGAAGGGGTGAGGTGTTGTACCACCAGGTTCATTGCCCCTGTCACTGTCGTCATCATCCAGAACAATCATAGCAGTCTCAGTACCACTTCTGAAAAAGCGAGTTGAATAAATAGAACCAGGAAGAACTTCTTGGGGAAAAATATGCTAGATGTGATACACTACCTAGGAAATTTCTCGATAATTTTAGGAATTTGTTTCAAACAGGTCTTTGGACAATTTGTTGCAAAAATCAGAGATAACTTAACGTATCCAATGCCTTTTTCAAAAGTAGCAACCAGGAGTCACTACAAAGCGCTCAGATCACCTGTTATCGCACATACAGGCAAAAATATCGCGGCACGGTCTGCGGTGACTTTAAAGGGATTTCTGGAGGACCGCAAATGTTCAAAATACTGAATTTCTTCAATGGCAAGCGATTTGCCCTATGGTACGACTGTGACTCATAGAAAATGGAACTTACTCATTGCCCAAGCCAGCAGTTGCTACTGAACCAGATGTCGATGGATGGCTTATATTGTGGATTAGATCCTGGTCCTCGGCAGCCACTTTCAGATCAAAAATACTCGTTTCACCACTGGGTCTTCTTCGACGAATAACAGGCGCTGTGGAGACGCCGCCATCCTCCTCATCAAATTTGAAGCTCAAAGGGGAATAAGATCGATGGCGTGAAACCTTTCTTCGTGGCGTGCTATACGCCGTTCTGTTATAATCGCTATCTTGGTAATCGTCCACACTCATGGAGGAGCGAACTTTCTGAATAATCCGCGGTGTCGTGTTTCTCAATCGCTTTTTTGACCGGGATGTTTTGGGAACTTCCAATACCACTTCTAGATCCCTCGCCACCTCTTCTACAGGCGTAACCATAACTAAGTCCCCTTCGTGTTCTTCATCAGGAGCAGCTTCTTCATCCAAAATGATAGCATCAATCTTCTGTTCTGGGGTGGTGCTTCTTTTCTGCTTTGTTCTTCTGGGAGTCTCCATAGCCTTTTTCAGTGATGCCAGCTTCTCCACTTCTGGATTCCTAGTTTGGTCATCCAAAGCCACTAAATCAATTTCTTGCTCTGTAGTGGCGCTTCTTTTTTGTTTCGTTCGTCTAGGTGTCTCCGCTGCCTTCTTCGCATGTATCAGCTTTTCCTTTTCTATCGTCCTTTATCCTAAAACCACTCAATTTGGACAGAAGTCTTGAATACGACAGAAATGGTAGCAAAGCAACTAACAACCTTTTTCAGAGGAAAATACAGCACGGAATGACACAACCAGATTAGAGGGCCGATTCATGAGAAGAACATGCGCACCAGGTGGGATACGAACCCGCATCAGTTGCTTACCGGCTACTGTGCCACCGGTTAGGCTACTGGGCACCATTTCACCTCACCTTTTGATGATATGTTTGCCATAGCTTATCACATCTTATCTACAGATTGGCATATTCTCTTTCTGGCCGATGAGATACTTCACCAATAAAATACAAAAAAGTCAGACTGTACAACTCCCATAAAAAAAACCACATGAGCAGTCGAATACAAATTGTCACGCATGATCTCCACCACTAACTTTCATGACCCTTCACACCTAAACTTCCGTGACCTTTTTTAAAGCATTACGCTATACGAAATAAATCATGGAAACGTAAAAAAATAATTGGCTTGAAACGTAACTTCACCAGATACTGTTTGATTGATCTCCTTCTAGCCCTCTGTATTGATTGCTCTAGCCGCTTCGTTTCATCATCACGTTTCTCGTTATCGTCACTTGACACCTAATAAAAATATTTACGCTTGAACGATCAATAACACATACTTGTCGAAACAATGGACAGAATAATGCGAGTTTGAAATAAACCTCAGCCACAACCGACGCCATTTTTCCAACTTTGGGGGATTCCTGTGGATCAATTGCGATTTCTGAAAAGGAAATAAAGCAGCACTTAAACCTCCACAGCATAGCAAAAAAAAAACTCACTTTTTCTGACAACTTCTACTTTCTTTTTGGACGACGGTGGCTTATGAACCGGCTTCCAATGCGATCCGCTGGCGGGTGGGCGGAGAGGAACGATGTGAGAGAAGTCTGTTTCCTCACAGCTTTCTAAAAGCAGCACCTGATCAATCCATCGCAAAAAGATCTTGGCATACCCCACATTCAGGCATCGAATTTGTATCGCCTGCGTTTTAAGGTTCATGAATACACTGTTGTTAGTTTTTTTGACACCACGAAGAATTGAATGTGTCACATACATACATTCTGATGAGTTTCCGTATCCTCGAAACTCGCGAATTGCGAAACTAGCTATAGGCGTGACACCTACGAAGCGTCATAACGGCTAAGTTCAAAATTAAGGTCCATAGCAAAGGGCCCCGTTTTCGGCCATCTTGGCCGGGGATTCGAACCTTACATTGGAAAGATGGCTGGGCGATTGAACGAGAAGGGCAATCGTTGTACGCAGCCCCTGCGCAAGTTTCACCACTACTATTGTGTAACAACAAGATGCCCACTAGGAATATATTTAATAGGAGAAAAAAACAAAGTTACAAAGCATCTTGACATCACAACTATTTCACATCCTTGAAAATTGAGCAAAAGTTTTGCTGATACTTCTAAAAAACGGGAATACATCTGAATTCCAATCTGCAGGCAGATTTCCCCATTTTACACATTAGTGTCAACGACACCTGCAACCGCCCACTTACTATGTGGCAGAATATAGCACCTTTTTGAATGTGAACACGACCCAAATTGAGAAAAATTACCTTTTGCCTGGAATGAGCCTTCTTTTCTTCTTCTTCGTCCGGAGATTCTTCAATCTCCACATTAGAATCGACATCGTTCTGTTTCCTTTTCACGATTTTTGGCAGTTCCTTGCCGGTCATTGCCACATCCAAAGCAAATTGTGGTATTATTGATTCGGACGGTTCCTCTTCATCATCACTCATACTGAATTCTCTTAAAAAGCTGGATTACTGAGAAGTGATCGATCCTTTCTTAAAGAAACTATTATTTCAAGCTACGCATTCAAAAGAGAAAAAAATAGTTTGTACTCATTAGATCCGGAAACAAACTGGTTTTAGATGTTTTATTCAAAGTTCATCATGTCAGCAGCTCTGCACCACACAGGAACAACGATTCTTACAGACCACTCTTTGTGATGTAACGGACTCTTTGAGAAAATGGATGATGCTACAGCCAGGGATATCCGAGAAGCGCTAAGCAAAGAAACTTGAAAGGAAAACAAATACCAGAGAAAGTTGGGGAAACAATGGTTTTCTTCGATGTCTGACAGGAGGAAAAAACTGCAGCATCTGCAGAGGAGGACAAATCACCATCACTAACTTAAAGGTCATACCGAATACCAGTCAGTTTTGACAAAGCCCGTGCCAAATTTTCACCTATGGATTAAATTCAAAACCCGCCGTCATCCCGCAATTACACAGCAGGCACTAAGACGTACGCCCAAAATGAACATTTTACGTTTTCTGCCCACCTCCATTGGTTTTTTAGACAAGCTGTGGCATTCTTCATTCCACTTACCAATGCTGTAAATGCATAAAGCGAGAAGAATAAGCTCAGAAGCAGCCTGAA
>MU884231.1:0-10983 GCA_036418205.1 Ostertagia ostertagi | reverse complement strand
TGCAACTACATATTCCAAGGGAGTGACCTGCGCAGAAGTCGGCGCGGGATCAGTGCGTTTGAGGTGCTGGGAGGAGATGTTTCTTTGGCGACTTGTTTACCATTTTTGAGTCACATAGCACCCACTGTTTCATCAAAAGCCCACATTTTGCAAACGTGTACCAATTCAATGGTGGGACCTCTTTTTCGTTAGCTGTTTAGTCGCTATAGATGGGCGTTTAATTTTTTCTGTGATTCTCCCTTCTAGCAGATTTTTCCGTTCTTGTTTGTCATGGATCTCTGTAGGGAATCGTTTAAGGTGCCTGCTTTTGCCAGACGTTTTAAAACCGTCGGAGAAATAAACAAGTCTCTCGATAAGAATTCCATTGATCAAAGAAATTTCTGCAAAATCTAAGAACGTTGAGAGCGAAACGTTGTAGAAAGCCAGCGTAATAACCAGTTTTTGCACACATTTTCTGAATGCAAATCTGGCAGGAAACGTTGCCTTTTCTAAGAGATTCGAATCTGTTGGTTTTATGCTGAAACGTTAATCAAGCCAGACGTGGTGTCAAAAAAGTGGCACGGCGCCGCGTTTGGTTGATCCCTTTCCCGCTTCCGTGTCTATCAAAGGGACGTGTCAATGTGTTTCTGGATTGTCCTCGCAGTGAGGAGCTGATGTGCAACACAGTTTTATGCCGTTTCACCTTCAATTTTTGACCAATTTTTTGAGCAGGAATTAAGTTGGAAGACTTACTCAAGTGCATTCAATGATCAGAAAATTTTAATTTCTATAATTTCAGGCTTTTAGCCTCTTCGCGCCCAACATAATGGGACTGTATGAATTCTATCTTTTACGAGCAACATGAAGGCTAACTCCGGGATTAAACTGGTACTTCTGGAAGCGGGAAGTGGCAAGTGACACGCTTACCACGCAAGCTGTCCAGGGATCAAGTCCTGGGTCGTGAGCAGGGTCGGTCCTATCGTTGTTACTTTTCGAAAAATTTTTACGACCCCCCTCCCCCAAGGTGGATTTGATACGACCCCCTTTTCCCTACCTCCACCATCTCCATCTTCCATCAAAACCCCGCCCACTTTTTCCTCCAAAAATGCCGTCGAGCGGGGGGTATATAGTCACTCTGAAACGGTAAATATCTCCGAAAATTTCCTTCTATTTCCACCATTTCAACCCATTTTTTACCTATACTCCCACTACTTCCTTTTCTAGGGCAGGGTCAACCGTCGTTCGAACTGTTCGAACGAAGGGGTCGCATTTTGGTCGGAAGGGGGTCGCAATTTCGAGGACTGCCAGCCACAGGCGCGTGCGTGGCGTATCCGAGGGCAAGAATTGTTTGTGCAGACCGCATTAGATTCGATTAATTATGCACAGAGAGACAGTTTTAGGCAAATTACGGTGTTTTCCTTGAGGAATAGAGAACAGTTTGAATGCATCTCCATGAAAAGTTTGACTTCTTGTGGCTGAAATTGAACTTCTTCGGGAACCTACTTTTCTACGGACGGTTCTTCCACAAAATCGTGAAACACATAAGAAAGAAGAAACCTCGCGGTCTTCAAAAATGTCTTCGCCTCTTTCCAACATGCTCTTTGAAGGAAGTTATTATTGCTGAAAGCTCGAAACTCGCATGTGCTGCTCAAAAACCTATGGGATCCAAATGTTCGAACGTGGGATTTTCTCGAAAAATGAACTTTGAAAAATGGTTTAGGGCTTGTTAGAAAGAGCAAATTCTGCTCTTTCACCCCATGGAAAGAGGGAAACGCAGCAATCAAAATGAAGCGAGTTATGCTCGTTGAAAGCCCAAAAACTCGCGATTTCAAAGAATGTGTTCGGCAAAACCGCCCGAAATGTTCGAACGTGGGATTTTCTCGAAAAATGAACTTTGAAAAATGGTTTAGGGCTTATTAGAAAGAGCAAAACCTGCTCTTTCACCCCATGGAAAGAGGGAAACACAGCAATCAAAATGAAGTGAGTTATAGTCGCTGAAAGCTTAAAAACTCGGTTTTGCACGGAACTGTTCGAACGGGGCAAATTTTTGAAAAAGGGGACAATCACTTAACTTTTTATAATCTTTTGTTAGAGAAATATTTGAAGTTTCTAAAACTTTTCACAAATTTCCAAGATGTCGCATACGAAAGATTTTATGAGCTCTCAAAGTTGGAGGTGCGCCTTCTCAGAATTTTGGGTTTTCCGCTTCTGACAGAAATACTTTTGGGAGAGTTAGGTCATCCTTGCAATTTTCTGTAAAGCCACCTCAGGCACAGTTTAAACCTACCTCAATAAGTGAAACAAATACGTCTCAAGAAAGTTACACTCTCCTAAAACTTTTTCTTCGCCGCGTCCCAGTTTTCCAGCGTCCGGGTGATACCTGCCGCGCTCCAAGGTTGACGCCGCAACGCAAACGCTTTCTGCGGCGGTTTCTGACGCAATCATGTCAGTCCTACTCTTCTTTAATCCTTCCTCTTTTTTCAGCTGTTTGAGCAGAAGTTCGTCAGTCTTCATGTTACTTGTTGGATATCCCTCCATTTGGTCTTACACATTTCGCTTTCATCCTCATTTTGGCGTGATTGTGAGCGAACAAAAATTTTGATCTCGCGAGGCTAACCATAAAAAATAGCTTTCATTAGCCAGTGCCCTGTGATTCTTGCTCCTTTGGGGCTCATCTTAGGAGATGCATTGATGGAGAACGTAACTCTCTTTGATTTACTCCCTTGAACTGCTCTTGTGATTCTTTCGGAAGCATGAAGTTTGAAGTTTTGGGCAACATGAAAAAAATATTGAATTTTTTTCAGAAATTCAATGATTTTTTGAAAACAATTCAATTCAAATTTCAGTGAAGATCTCAATATTCAAATGTTCTGTTCATATTTCATGGAAGTTCATTGTCCATTTGAAAACAATGAACTTACGAACTTACGAACACAACATTTGAATATTGAATTCTTTACTGAACATTTGAATTGAATTTTTTTCAAAAAATCATTGAATTTTTGAAAAAAATTCAATGATTTTTTGAAAAGAATTCAATTCAAATGCCAGTGAAGAATTCAATATTCAAATGTTTTGTTCTATGTCATGGAAGTTCATTGTCTTTAAAAGGTTTTAGTTCACTGTCTTTGAAGTAAAATGAGTGAAATAAATATTTCACTTAACATTTAGTCAGCACATTCGGCACTTCCATTACCTAAGAGGGGGTCGCAACTGGACCCCCTTGAGATAAGGGGGTGACCCCCTTGAGAAAAGGGGGTCGCAAAAACCCTGAAAATGTTCGAACGTGACGGTTGACCCTGTTTGAAGCGGGTTTACATACGGAGCGGCTGAAATGGCAAATGTTTGATCGGCTGCGCGCCCTCTACTCGGCCCAGCCTAACTACCCACGCAATCTTATTTCAACTCCACAGTTTCATCCCATAATCCGACACTCGTGATTTTTGTTGAGCGACTAAAGGGGTAGACCACTCTCCTACAACTCAAGCCAGGTACGACCCCCTGTTGTTACTTCGTATAACGTAGGGATCAACCCTGGTCGTGAGTCGCCCGGGCCAACCAAGCCTTCCATCCCTCCGGGGTCGGTTAATTGGTACCAGACTTGTCTGGGAGGATAAAAACACTGACTTGTACATCGGCTGGCCCCCGCAAGTCATTGTATAGGCCACATCGCATTCAAACGCCACTACGAATGTACAAATGGAAGTAGAATGCGTGCCGCATCCCAAAAAGGGATTGATCAACGGCAAATGCTTTATCCTTTATCCTTTAATGAGTCGCATCATAGAAATAGCTCAGATGCGGAACTACCTGAGAGTGGAAAGGAAAGCAAGAGAAAACTTTGGGAGCAGTGAACTTAAGGCCTTAACCTTCAAAAAGGTCGAGCGTGGTGCGATGGCGAGACAGAGCGATCAAAGAATAAAATATGCTAAGGAGCTGGAGTGATCTAGGTAGGTAGGTGGTCGTTTGGGAGAGCAAGCTGATCTCATCAGCTCTCACGGTGGGTGGGAAGCGTTGCAAAAAGGGTCGATGGTTGGCCCGTAAAGAATAGCGCCCTAACCGCGCTATTTTTGCGACGAAGCTGGAGTGATCTAGGTAGGTACGGCCCTTTCAATTTCCTCGTGGTATCGTTCCCTCGAGTCGGGCTTATCCCGGGGTTTGCCATTAAATTCGTTTCTTAAAACCGCCTCTTTTTGATGCTCCCCTACGCTGCTCAAGTTTTCAGCCTAAACAGCTGGTTCAGGAACTACTGTGAATCTCACCCGTGTAAAGTTTTGCCACATCTCGGCTCATCCACCTCACACGCCCCCTCTTCCGCCAAGGCTTAGTCTGAAAGCTCTCACCTTCCCCCGTTGGGATTCCTATTTTTATTTATTTTTTATTTTTTGATTCCTACTTCTAAGAATCTCTAGTGTTGTATCCAGGGGTAACGGGAGTCCATTTTCAAACGGAAAGAATCAGGGTCGGGGCCTTTCGAAAAGCCACATTCATTCTTTCTTTGAGATTCGCGAATGTTCTAAAAAATTCGGGGATCATACTGAAAATTCCAGAACTTTCCTTTTGGTACTGCACTTTTTTACATTCAGGTGCATTTGTAGCGGATCAAACGACACACCTAGCGACAGTCCCCACGGAAAGTTTTCTGCCAGCAAAATTATTAGACGCTTGCAGTGGTGTGCTCTACACATTTCACTATTTTATTATCAACTATCAGAGCTGTCACTGAAACCTATCAGTTATAAGATTATTCAAAGATCTTGCCCCTTATGCTGTTTGTTCTGCATAAAGGTGCTACTGGCTGCCGGTTGTGAAGAGTAGTTCCGTGTACCGAGTTTTTTGTTCACCAGGAAATAAGTGGGCTCATATTCAGTAAAAATGAAGAACACTGCGGTACACATTCTATCCTGGTACCAGACTTGGCTCCAGGAGTCCGCTGTCAGCTTTATTCCTACCTTGTTTCTTTTTTATGTAATGTATGTGTTGCAATGGTGCCAGCAACCGATGTAAACATTCACGCTAGTAAGCTACTGGGACGACAGCCTAGAAATGGGGAGAAAGTTTCACACCGGACCAAGAACGATAAAATTGAGATTCACGAAACTCGTGACTTTTCCCCACCTTTTCTAGGCTTAGTCCTAAACTATTTACACAAGGAAGAAAGGTATCTGATTATTAAAGCACGTCTAAGTCTAAGTGCTCTAATGTCGCCATGCGCTCCTGGCAGCTCACCGTCAGCGTTCGCCATTTGCCCGAATTTTCGCAAGGCTCTCTCTTGAGGGCGACTCCCCACCAACTAACATCAAGTCTTTGAAGCTCCTCAATACGCTCCCCCTTCCCTCCTACGACCATACACGCTCGCATCATCGGCTGTTGGTTCTTTCGGTGCCCAATTTGCCTTATTCTCACTACTTTCACAAAAGTTTCACCAAATTCGTCAAAAACCCATCCAAACACAACCCCTTTAGCGACCAACCTCCCACTATGAGAACCTTGCTTAACCCAGAAATGCAACCTCCCTTCTTGAAATCCCAATATGCGTACTTCCCACAAAACTAGGGTCAACATCGCGTTTCTATCGAAATGCGCAACCGAGCGTTGATCTGCTCCATAGCAAAATGAAACCCAAAGACAATCTTTTCTCCGAAAGGACATGAAACGATGGTAGCTTCAACCGAATCTCCAAGCTCATACTGTGTGTACGTATCGGGGGCATGATTCTAATTCGTGCCCTCTATTTATAAAGTGACCCGTTTTTCTCCCATGTGAAGACAAATTCAGAAAGGTCCTTGAAAGGGAACATCTGTGTCGGGTATTTCATGCCATAAAAATCAGTCTGAAAAAGTGACGGAAGTGAACCCCTAGGTGGGCTCGAGAATCATTATGGCTGCTGAAGAAGGCTGTTTGTGAGACCAGAGTGACAAAAAAGTGCTACCCCCATGAGCCACTTAATAGGCGGGGTCAATCGTCACTTTGCACCTCATCTCAGAAGGCTCTACTGATATTTACGATACCCTTCCCCCTCTCTCACTAAAGCCCTCACCATCATGGCTGTTTCTATAGTTAGTGATTCTGAGACCAGTCCACATGCTAAACTTCTCCCCTTTTTCCTCCAATTCCTCAAAACGACTCAAGCAGTAGGGTCAGGGGGGGGGGGAATTATGTATACGGAGCGATCCACAAATTTGAACCTGATTTCTTACTATTTCTCCGAATTCGTCCTAAAGTAACATTCTTTAATGAACCCTCCGTCATCTACCCATTGCCACTAATGAAACCCTGCGACCAGGCAACCCTACGTAGTTACTAGTAACAACGGGGGGTCCGTACTGTACTTGGTTGAGTTTGTAGGAGGGGGGGTCGTACCCGTTTCAGTCGCTTGAAATCACATGCGAGTTTGAGGTGAAACTGAAGTTTTTATGGGTAGGTAGGTTGGGTGAGTTTGGGGCGCAGGAAAAAAATGTGTAAATATAGGTAAAAGCCGGTAGAAGTAGAGTAAAATGGCGGAGATATAGGAAATGTTTATTGTTTTCAGAGTAGCTATATACCCCCCCCCGCTCGGCGGCATTTTTGGAGGAAAAATTGGGCGGAAGGTGGAAAAGGGGCGCGTATCAAATCTACCTTGGGGGAGGGGGGTAGTAAAAAAATTTCAAAAAGTAACAACAATAGGGTTGACCCTGCCTGCGACTCCCTTCTCGAAATCACGAATGCGACCCCCTTCGTTTGAAAAGCGGGATCGGACGGTTGGCTCTGCTTACTGCACTTCCATGGCAGCGGAATGTTGGTAATAACATTAGTTTTTTTTTAATATTTCGTTGTTCTTGATTAACATAGCTGTTTAGGCATGCCGCGCATAAAACCGGAACAAGGCGCCGATGAAAGCCCGTGCGGGTAGCCGTTCCAAATAGGTCTGGATAACCGATTCACGCAATAAACTCGATGTGAGCTTAGCTACTATATATACGCTAGGCACACCGAAAATATCAGCATCCTCATCTCCATCCATTAGAAAAAGGTAACCTCAGCAGCAATCTCTTTTTTGTGGAGCATCTGCATCTGCCAATCATCTGCCTATTTTCAGAATGTTCAAGTACGCAATCTTTGCGTTTGCTGTCTTTGCAGCTTCAGAAGCCATTTTCTTCGGCACCGGTGGTGGTGGTGGCGGTGGCTGCGGCTGGTGAGTAAATTTCCCTACCGCTATTTGCTCTTCAGGATAAGCTCCTTTCTTCATAAGCTATTGACTTGGAAGGATTAATACACAAATTTTCAGTCCTGCTCCTGCAGCACCTGCATGTCCTCCTCCTTGCCCACCTCCATGCCCTCCTCCGTGTCCACCCCCATGCCCCGCTCCTGTTTCATCAGGATGCGGAGGCGGCGGCGGCGGTGGGTATCCTGTTCCTCCTCCTCCACCACCACCACCACCGCCATCATACCCTAGCGGTGGTGGAGGTTACGCTTCTGGAGGCGGCGGCGGCGGCGGTTACGCTTCTGGAGGTGGCGGCGGCGCTTATGCTGGCAAGTAAGAAGAAACGCTGGAAACAAAACGTAGATTGTTTGTACATTCGAGTGTCAACTATTTAAGTATTATATAAATAATGCTCAATTTGTCATATGTTGTACATTTGTGTTCAAAAAAAAACAAGACAAAGGTCGCCTGAAAAAGGCACCATACCCTCGATTAAGGTCGCCTGAAAAAGGCACCATACCCTCTTATTCCATCAGCCTTTAGGAGCTTTTGAGCTACAGCTTCAATATGTCAGTCCTTCTGAGAGACTTGAACTTCTTGACAGCACTTCAGGTCTAAGGAAGAAATGGATGTGAAACCGGGCACTTAGACTTCGGAACGGCACTTCCTAGTTTTCCAAATATCGTCGCATTTCACTGCTCCCCTTTTCGTCGAAATACGGAAAGGAATCCTTCCCGAAAAAAATCTTTTCTATCTTATCAATAAATCAATGGCTAATGGCTTCAGACCCATCGGGCCTGCTAAGAACAAAAAGAAAAAAAATTGCACTTGTTTTGGTAAACAATTCGAAAAACGGAAGGACTGCTACGCGTTCAAATTCCCGCCGGACATCTGTCACAAATGCTGGCGGGAACGCTTCCACTTGGTTCTCGGAGTGCCGTCACTAGAAACTCTTTTTGACCTTTTGACTTATTGCACTAACATCTCACACTTCTACTGCATCCTATTCTATCGATCGATTTGTCTCTACTCTCCAAAATCGAACGCTTTAACCCGATTCTTTCAATGCGTCGCCTGATACGTAGCCGCCCCAAGGCGCACTTCTTTCCATGCCCGCCTTTGGCTCCTGCGCGACCTACGTTGAACGGTTCATGAGTGGGTATTCGATGGTTCTTTCGTCTCTTCCTGGTACTGAATCTTCATGCTTGAAACTTTGTATGTTGGGTCTAATAGTCACAGCTGTTCATTTTGGAAACGAATGCAAGAATTTTCGAGAAAGGATTTCTTTGATTCTGGACAGCACACATTTGCAAGATAATAGATTACAAATCTGCGAGTCTCAATCCATCAACCAAATCTAGGCAATGATGAAAAAAGTGTTTGTAAAAATTCGAATTTTATTTTTGCTTGCCAACGTCAGGGATTGGGGAATCGGGAAGAGGTCAAAGATCTTCAGGAAAAACCATCAGTTTGAGCGCTCATGTGGAAAATTTATTAAAGGAATTGTGGTCACGATGATTCTCATGGAGACGCAAAGAAAACGTTACGTGCTGGATTGCGTGAAGCCCGTCCAAATGACAAACTAAAGTCCAAGGAGGTCTCATCACCACGTGATATGCGCCGGCCGAAATCCACTTGCCAGGGGCTATCCTCCAATAGTAAGAGACGACAAATTTCTTGAAAAATCTTCGCCGTCTTCCCAACAACGAGATGCCCTGCGATAATGACCTATATCTACATTTATTCTATGTAGGTAAACAGTAAACATACCGAAAATAAACTAAAAAAACTGTATCGCGTTTTAATAAAATAAATTTGAAGGAAACTTCGGATCACCCAGATTGCAAAATCAAAGCCGCATCAATGTGGAAAGGGTTGCAGTTACCGAGTATTCGGTATGATACCATTATCGTTACCGTCCCTTTTCTCAAAAAAGCCTACCGAACGTCGCCAGCTAATCTGCTACAAAATTTCTTGCGATCAATCTGACTCGTTCTTCCTAGGAACAGTAATCTCTAAATATGCCAAATCAAGATTCCTACCCAGCTATAAGTACACGCCCGTAATGGCCACATAATCGTGGGGACCAGTCTGCAAATATCCTGTGCAGAAACTCTTGTACGTTATGATGACTTCAGATTACTTTTAATACATGGTGCAAAACTAAGCCGAGTAGATGAAGGTAACAAATTTTTGAATAGCTTGACTTTAACGGAATCCTTTGACATTGCTTCCTTACTTGGCAATTACAGCTTCCTCTTTTCGACTTAGTTCATAAATTATGTACTCGTCATAACAGGTACGTGGTACCACGTACGTTCGTCATTATGTTTGCACACCAGTGTAGTAAGTTGGCGAGCTGAGTTTGATTCGGCAAAGTGGTGATATCGCATCTGAACATGTGAGATGCCTGTTTTGATTCCCGTGAATTGAGGCTTGTGACGAGATTAACCCCTACCTGCCACCTGTGGAAGCCGCTAGCATAGCCGCTTACCAACTGAACATCTTTCAGTGAGTAAGACCGTCACTGAGGAGATCTATTATTTCCCACATGGCTCGTTCAGTGAGGCATAGACTCTCGTCGATTCCTTTTATTGCCAGGCGTATTTCCTCGAATGCACTCTTGCAGTTCATTTCGTTCAGCGGGAAGAATTTTGTTGGGAATTCAGTAGAGGTCATACATTGTTCCTCTGGAGGAGGATATTGAGTAAGAATAGCACTCCAATTTGGGAAAGTGAAAACAGTTCTATTTATTTATTGTGCCTTGCAAAGTTATTTGATAGAACATTTATTTCTATGGTTTGACGTTTTCACAGAGTCGTCGTTCTCAGAGGCTGGCAACTTCACCGTATGTGCAGAAAAGTCCGCTGTTACAGTAGAGCGTTGGTCAGTTGTGAAACGGAAGTAGTACAGTATGTTTGTAGAGATTTGAGGACCATTGAGATTTTTTTCACAGCACCGCTTTTGCTCCATTCATTGGAGACAGTTCGGGCGTTCTGGGAGGTCAAAGTTAGCTGGCTGGCGACAATTCTCTCTAGTGTATATATATAAGTGACCTCGAACTTTGTTCAACGCCATCGTTGACACCACCTTGGCCAGGTGCTGGTACTAACTCCTTGGTCAAATGCAGGTAAGAAAAGCAAAGAAAAAGCCACGACTCGGGATCATTTGATGACGAATTCGTCCAGTACTGCCGCTGGAACTTCGAACAAAGCCGCGAAAGATGCAAACTAGCGCCTTCCTCAATTATGTTGTTACAACTCGATTATTTTATTTTTCTCCGTAAAAACTACACCACTGGGCTTAGCTTCTATAAAACTGCTCTCGGAAAAACCAGTGTCAACAGGGTAGGCTACAGGGAGGGGGCAACAGGGAAAAGTGGGTATCGAGATGGCTGGCATCCTCTACGGCTTGCTAGATACTTTCAGTTGGAGCTGACACGATTTCGCGTCTTTCGCGAATTTTTTCTCGATGATTTGAGGGAAATGATTGCAATCAATCTTGAGGCAGGGATAGCCGAGTGGTTAAGAGGTTAGACTCATGTCTGCACCTCTGAAAACCGCGAGTTCGATCCCTGCCGAGGTAACCAACCATGCCTTGCAAAAATTGCAAAAATGGTTCTAGTACCAGCGTCAGGCCCAGGTTGACAGGCCGGCTGATGAAGACCCCCGTAATCCTGTAGGGACAGTGAGGACAATTACGTGGTGAATTTGGCAGGGGCCCTACTCAATGAGGCGTGAGTGACGCCTCAGGGGCAGTGGCGATATATTAACTGCCCTTGAAGCGTAATGAAAAAGGAGACCTCTGCGCTTCTACGATGA
>MU884216.1:0-16777 GCA_036418205.1 Ostertagia ostertagi | reverse complement strand
AGAGTGTGTGTCAACTTCTGAAGCTCGCGATCAGGTGCTCGCGACTGCTGCCGAGAACAAACCTTAAATGACCAATTTTCAGAATACGGATCGCCTTCTTCCTGGCGGAAGATCACAATAACGTCAGATTCAACCTTACGATGAAAGAAGAAAGCTAGCCAAGTGAAGCAAAACCCCTTAACTCTTTGACTATCATTGGTACACAGAAATATCCTTCACATGCTAAGGTAATTAAGCTCAGATGCATTAGCTTGTTGCATATAAATGTCGTTTGGATGCCCATATTGTTGGAACAGCAGCAATACGGCACCTCAGAAGAAGGAATGGATACCACCTTACTGTGTCAGGTTTCTCTATTCCTCATGCAGAGGTTGTGCCAGGCAACTTGGATTTCCCGAGTCAGGATTTTTCGTAGTCTCGGGATCGTTCCTCTTTACAACGTATGGCGTTGACTTGGATGCGCAGCATAAAATGGAGTATGACAAGAGCTATTTAGCGGATATGGCCAGTAGTGCGGTCTCGCAATCTTTTGATGGTTATTTTTTGAATACGAAGCTTTTTCGTCGTGAAGTGATTTCATGAAACCATTGTTTTTCTTTCTCGCCGAGCCTATGGACGGTTTGATGTAGGTCGCTTTTTGCTTACGAAAGTCTGCTATGACCGTGTGAGCTGGATCAGCTCCTCAACATGTCGCAGAACATTCACGTGCACACTCACGAATTTCAATAAGTCATAGGAAAGAATTCAAGTAAAAATAAATATGGCAATTTATATGTATACTCTCAGATGTCCTCTTTCGCATGAATACGCAAGCACCTTTGGAGAGCTGCCCAACTAAATCTGTACGACATTTACATTGCAACAATCTTATATTACAGCACGCCCCAGCGCAACTCACTGAGCCATGCGTACGGCCCGCAAAAAGATAATAACTAAAAATTCGCATATTGTTAAAACTTGCAGTTTCAGTGGCACCACTGCCCGATTAATTTTATCACCTGAAACATGAACAGCGTTCGAAGGAACATTTCATCAGCTGAAATGATATCAGCGAACGCCGCGGACTTCCGCTAAATGGATAGCACGAAAGCGGAATCTGAAGACCTCGATAATGACGCAGTTTTCGGAAGCAGGAGATGTCAACAAAAGCTGAACAGAGAAGAGCAGAGCAGGACGGGCTGGTGGAAGCCTCTTGATGCGCTTCTGCCCGAAGGCAGCTTATGGTTTTCTCCAATCCAGTTTTGGCCTAGCATCTTGTGCAAGAATGAAACGTCGCGTAACTCTTAGGAGGTGTTCTCAATTGGATCTACAGGTCATTCGATCAGATAGCAGATGTTTTCGAAATTCATTTTCTCGTGAGGTCAAATAATACATACATTGGCCATAATATGTGCTAGCATTTGCTCTAGTGCTACTGGAGCGAATTGCCTCAGTATTGAACGATTTATGGTATTGAAACGCTTTGTTCCTCTTTGTGTACGAATGATATCAAATGGGCGTCCTTGTCCAAATAGTTGCCAAACTTGTTCCAAATAATTGCCAAATTGTGGTAGAACATATTTCTGACATGGTAGTCAAAGGGTCAAACATTCACTCTGAAGAACCCCCAGTGAAGGTGTTGAAAAGCATTATTATCAGACAAGCGGAAAAGTGATTTGACATATAGAGCAACCCCCCCCCCAAAAAAAACGAAAATAACTTCATAATGAACGAAGACTATTCAGAGATTTATGACAAAAGTGAAGATATTGGAGAAAATATAACACGTCGATAAAAAAATATGAAAAAAAGCTAACATCACCAACGTTTTCCGAAGCTTCACCATCGAAGCTAATTGGATCTAATTCAATGTCGTACTTTGCAATTCCCTTGTGTTTCAGCAATTGAGAAAGCTCTTCATTAGACATTTGTTTGAGCGACTGTGTCCAGTATCTGCAAACCAGACGAGAACTAATTCTTGAATACTTTTTATTTAAGTAAAAAAATTTTTTTTTTTGGATTGCATTTCGATCTCATTGGGTGTGGTAAATTTATGCAGCGAAGAAATTGGTAAGCACCAAAAGTCGCACTCAAAAGGAAAGGTCATCAAGTCAATCAGCCATTTGCAAGGAGATGCCCACCGAGGAGCACTATTTAGGACTCAAGCTCAAATCTACTCTAAAATCTGTAGAACGATTCTCTGGACAAAACTATGACCGCAAAAACATAGTGGTAGCAGTCCTTACTCACAGACAACGTCTTTTAACCCTTTGACGACCGTGTGGCCCGCCGGTGGGCCACACTTTCGCTCGGTGGCGACACGTTTTTAGGGGTTTATTTTGGCATTTTTCATGTTTCAAAACTACACAAATACATTATCGAATTCGCGGAATAATGCGCTAATTACTAATAGTGAAATTGTTGGAGAGTTAATGATTATTGATGAAAAAATTTAGAAAGAAGTGAAGTGACGCATTCATAACGGCGGTCGTCAAAGGGTTAAATTAAGCTCTTACGCGTAAGCTTGTTCTTTCGCTCTTTTCGGCAAGAAAGCTAGGAAGACTTCATTGCTCTCAAACTCCATCAGCATTTCCATGACTAAATTGTAGAGGTTATTCATAACGAGCGATTCTTTCGTTTGCAATCTAGATGCCTGGCTATCAACCCTAGGAATCATGGCTGCACACGGCCATGCATGGCGCTCCACGTGTTTTTGAGCAGAAAGCCCCGAGCTTCGTACTCACTTTGTCTGGTTACCGCTAAGGACAAGTTTTCAACTGGACCTGAGACAGTGACCGAACTTCGCAAAATTTCCTATGCTCATATTGATGCAACGGGAATGAAGAGCCTGATGTCATATTATGTCATCATTTCAACCACTAGATTAAATGGAAAACAGCCGTGCATTTAGAACAAAACAACGGGATACACTGTTAAGTGCAGAGAAGTAAATGAAAAACATTTTACTTTCATATGTTCGTGGTCTTACGCTGATACGCAGGTGTGCTACACCATAACTACATTCTTCACTTTCAAGCTTCATCTGTCCCTTTGATTACAGTCTGCTACGACGCTAGTTTTTTGATGAACTGGAAGCAAATCCTTGCATCTACAAATGATCCCCTGTGGTGGACTTTCTCTCAAAAACTGGTCCGCCTCGCGCGAACCAGCTTTATGGTGGAGTATCCCACTTCTATCCATCACGACGGCGCGTGCTGTGGCGAATGCTGTGGGTGGCATGGGGCAAGCCACTCTCGAACTATTAGAAACTGTTAGCAACTTCTTCACGTAAGCGACTATAAACAAAAGCTGATGACGTACTACGT
Source organism: Ostertagia ostertagi (assembly GCA_036418205.1). Taxonomy (NCBI): domain Eukaryota; kingdom Metazoa; phylum Nematoda; class Chromadorea; order Rhabditida; family Trichostrongylidae; genus Ostertagia; species Ostertagia ostertagi. Next base: position 13,472 of record MU884216.1, on the reverse strand, counting down.
TGACGTCCCAAGCACTCGCTTCTAAGTCACTAATCGCTTCCTACCCGGAACATTTGATGGAAGGCTTTGGCCTTCTCTGTCACATAGCCCTAAGGGAATTTCAAGACACGTCTTGTATTCGTTGAACATAGCTATCTCTTTCAGCCAAAACGGCTTCCAGCTGCACATCTCGTGGATACTTCACGAAGGCTTGATGAGTTCTTTTGGTTGGACTCCCATGTCTTAACCAAAGTGAAGCAAAGCTAGAAAGATCAGGATTCAAAGCTTAATAAACTTGGAAAGATGGCAGTTTTTTACCCTGACACCACACAGCAGTAAGAACAGCCATCCGAGGTTCTTACGCGAAAATCAGAGCAGCCCCTGCTGCAAATATTTGCTTAACCTGCTGTTCACTCTGGTGTTCTTTGAGTCACACAACAGTGAAGCTCTGCGCGCGCAGTTGACACCTCGAGTCTGCAGACCACGACCTGAGCACTCTTGGCTAAGTCGCACAGCAGCATCCTGCCGCTGTGCGCTTAGAGCCCGTCCGTAACTTACCACACACCTGACCGTTCCCGAGTTGGGCGCTACAATAGAGACCACTTACGCGCGTGAGCAGGGACGCCCGCAAGCCCCGCCTATTTTTTGATATGTCTCTCTCCCCCGCTATGTTGTGGCCTTAAAAATACGAGGTAGACGAGGCTATACCTGAAAATTTGGGAGTTCCATATCGTCAGAGAACGGTGTTGTGTGTGTGACAGAGTGACGCACTAAGTTGGTTTCACAGAAGTGAAAAGAAAGTGACGGACCAGCACTATAGCGCGGACGGATCATTAACAACCAAAAATCACACCACATCGCCCACCGAAAAGCTGGATGGTAACTCACTCTGAGTCGTATAAATGACCATGCAAAGAAGACCAGAACGTCCATGTACTCGTCGTTCATATCACTAGCAATCTTCTCAGATATTCCATCCTAAAGCAAGAAGTACCATCGGCGCTTCTGAAGGGATAACGGAATTCTAGCGAAGCCCATCATCAAGAAACTATCAAAAATGTGGAGGTGCTCAGTACACCATCAAACAAGGCAAAGAAGTCTACTGCGATAGAATAAGAGATAAAGAAACAAAGAAACTAGGCGTCTAGAATGGTTCCCACCTTGTTGAAATCACATCAAAGATCAGCAGTATCACCTACCTTAAACTCACATTTATTGCAAACTTTGACCGCAAAAATGGCCGCCCCGCCTTTTTGTAAGTATTTGAATGATGAGACCGTCCAGGTATCAGAGGTATGCACCATGCCGGCTATTGGTCGACACTAACGCTGAGCCAGCTGTTTTCAACGGGGAAGCGGAGATTTGAAGTCGTACAGCGCCTCCCTGAGCTTATTCACTGCATCGAATTCTTCCCGCATAGGATAGGAAGCGCTATAGCTGGCTGAAGGGGACAGTGTGAGATCAAAGATGTACCTGAGAGAAAATCAACCACCCGTCATTCTCTAGCTAGCCCTAGGTCAGCTTGTCTTTTGAAGTGGTGGTGAGAGCTGATAGGCCTTGGCCGGTCCGCGATTGAGAGCCAGGCCTGGGTAGATCAAGTTGCTCGCTCAAACCCCCGGCACCCACCTCATCCACCCTTGTCTCGCGCCAAACAGGTTGTAGGCTTCCAGGCCCTCCATGGTGCCTACTAAGAAGGAGAAGCTTTCATAGTTCAAGAATCAATCCCAATGAGGTTCCATATTTTTAGTCTCACTTCCCGCCGGCAGAACAGACCCCAGTGCCCTTCATTCCTACTATCAAGCTGGAGGAATATTTTATTTATTCACAACTTTTGAAGTTGTATAAGGGCGTTACAATAATTATTAATCGAAAGTATTCGTTCACTCAACCAATCAATATATGATCTCAATAAAAAACATACCTTCAAATTCAGCCTATGCGTTCTCCACAAATGCTGCATAAGGGCGAATCGGAGGGACTTCTTCACAAAAGGAGATTGGAAAAGTCATCCCGAAAGAAGGATGACCTGGAAAAATCCGCTAAACAATCTATGTGGAAGAAATGCTTTTGAATTTATTGTATAAGTCACCTCAGAAATCTCGCAAATGTCGGTTCGATTTTCAAATTTGTGAAGGTTGGATTGAGTAGCACAGCAGAAGCAAGGCGATCGAACACCTCGTCGGACGAGGATATCGAATAGCATCTAACATCAAGAGATGCCAAAACCCTTCGTGACATAGCAGAAAAGAACGTTGCTCGTTTCGTAGACATTCGTAGGCACAGGAGAACTATTATACTGCTACTAACAGTAGAAAGACAGTAAAACAGTCCATTCAACAATTGTGGACTGAGAGATTCGCCTTGCTCCACAACAAGCAGCCGCTTTCCCTGGAAAAAGATTCAAAATGGTGCTATTACCAGAACACTAATGCATTTCACACCTTTCCGTTATCGCTCCTGAGCTTGTTAACAACACCAAAAATGTTCATTTCGCCAGGTTTGAGCACTACGGTACTGCTGATCTCTCGCTGGAGTCGACCAATGACACCATCAGTAATTCGGCCCACATCCGAAAAGTTACATCGAACCATCGCCATCATCAATTTTCCTGAGATGAACCACTATCACTATTGACTATTAGTCAGATTATGAAACCACTCACGTGGAGTTAGTTTGGCGGAAGCATTACTCTTAAAATTAGGCGTTCCGACGTCGCTCTTGAAAAAGCCAACAATCTGCAAAATAATTCAGGTTGATTGCACGAACACATGGTGTGGCTTCGCTGTTTTGACTTAACAACTTTAGCCTTTAGCTTTGCGCTTCCTAACTACCTTAGCACCAGCTCCTACTCGAGTAACTATTCAGAAACCCAAGTAAATTCAAATTTTTCCCACAGTGATTTGCAATATACCACGACAGCCTGCCCACGTAAGGCTTAACAACGTATGATGTCGTTAGCTTCTAATATTAAGTATGAACATATCGCTGACGGTCAACAGTTTTCGCTCGACTTCCATGTGAGTCGATGGCATGACTTGTCACACCCTTGCCAATCGTATAGCATTCTCATTTGTTCAAACAGTGGAAAATTTGCTTCCTGGTTCCATATGGCACCCTTCTAAACGTTGCGTCTCTTTGAACGACGCACCGTAAAGATAAAAATAGTTACCGAACTGAAAAGTTTGCATAAAATATAATCGTAGTGGGCGCATTGACGACAGAGTGACACGGCGACTAGTCACATTTTCGGGTGGGGAGACTCGTTTCTCCATAAGTAATTGAATGTTTTCATGATTCAAAACACGTTAATGGGTTCAGAAAAACTATATACTCTTTATTAACAATGAAGTAATTCAGGAGAGACCGTTAAGAAACAAATATCAGAAAGATGCCAAGATCCACGCATAACGGCAGCCGTCAATGTCCTGAAGTTGCTCACTTTTCCCTGCCCAACTCTCTTAAGGGTTCCACAATAAGCTCAGAGGGAAGGGAAAATATACCTTGTCTGGAATCTATGATACGTCGCTGCGACTGGAACAGCTTAGGAATTAACATAGATGGAGTACGTCTAAATCACGTCCGCTTCGCCGATGACATTGTCTTGATTACGGATACGCCAGGACATGCCTCTGAGATGCTAAATCTTTTGGACAAGAAAGGAAGTCCTTGCGGTCTCGTTATCAAAACCTCCAAAACAAAGGTCACGCGGATTTATTTTCCAACTAGGGCCCCTGTACTTCTGAAAGGAAGCCCTATCGAAGATGTTGAGGAGTAAATATACCTCAGGAGCCAGATAAACATAACAACGATCTTTCCAGCGAGTTAATCGACATGCGCAAGGCCTGGGATGGGCCGCGTTCAACTCAATGGGTGTTATAGAGGATACCCTGGATCGCAAGCACGGGGCCGAGTCATTCAGTTCGTCAGAGCTGCCTCCCTTCAGATATGTCGGAGAAGCCTGGGCCTTAAACAAAATCGCTAGAAAAGAGGCTTCAATCCGCTCAGGCATCAATTGAACGTCGTCTGATAGGCCTAACGCTGAGCCGTCAACGAGAACTGAGCCTGCACAATTCTGACGTCAGAGCTATGTCGAAGATTAAGGACGTTTTGGTTCACGTCAATGAAGCGAAACAGCCGATTTGCTGGGCATTTGATCAGAAGAAATGATGAACATTGGAGCTCAAAAACTGCTCTATGGGTCTCTTAAGGTGGCCGTACACTGGACAACGAAGGCCCAAGACTGCGAGCAATGGAAAAGAAGTTGGAGACCCGCGCAAGGCCAACCGCCGTGCTGATCAACGGGTCGTCTAAGTATCTAAGTATCTAAGTAAGTAAGTATAAACCTTGTAGAGAGGCGGGGGGCGCGCAGGGGTGCGGGACGATGCGCATTTCGCAGCAAAAGGTATGTTACTAGCACAGCTCCACTGGCTACGCTCACGATGCGACACACTCACCATCGTCTGAGTTCATATTACAGGGGTACAATGGTGTCAGTTGCTATTACCACATCGTTGCTCTTCATTTTTGGAGAGGCATTCTTTCATAGGTAATGGCTTATGCTATGCAAATGCATTGGCCGCCGGTATAATACCGGCTTTCGGAATTAACACTTCAAACGCGCCCTTGATCATTGTCTCTCCGTGGAATCAACTGACAAAAAGGGTCCCATTTCTTGAGTTCTAGCCGTTTTCTTTGTGTTCTCCCTCTCCACCACTGCACGTTCAACCATCTCTGTCATAACTGCTAACGGGCGGCTACATATTTTATTGCGAAACCCGTCTTCAAGAAAAACGCGACTTGTTCTCATTTGTCTCTGCATACGAGCATTTCAAACTAGCCATCCATAGCTTCAATGAGTAAAGGGGCGGCCAAAGTCAGTACTCGATGCAGCGTAACATGTAATTTGATGGGGATCCAGGAACGAGAGATATCAAAAAAGTGGAATGGCATCTCGCCAAGAAAGCTTGCCCACCACTTACCTTATTCAGAACTTTCGTCAAAAAGTTCTTTCACAACTTCATCAATTTCACTATCAAATCTGTCCATAGTTGCAATATCAATCCGATGCCGAACCGGTGTATAAGTTTTCTGCAAAAATTTTTTGGGAAATGATTAGTAGCTTTATCACAATCTCCTTAAATGGTTTAACGCATCCATAGCCGTTTCTTTTCGCTTGTGGAGGCAACTCAAAACCCTTTCAATGAAGTATGGCGCCGAACCCCCGGCGAATATCGAGAAGGAAACTCATTGTGAATTTCTGGAATGGTTCTATGTCACGACCTAGCCTTAAAAAAACACATTCCAAAACAAAGGAAATAAGGATCAAGAAGTAAACACCACAGGGCAGTAAAAACTTGCAAGGTTTCTAAAAAAACAAAAATTGCGATTTGGCGCCGCCGAGTTGAAATGGGGCGCGAATTGCAACGCGGTCACTGATTTCGTGTGCAGTAAGCAACCCCTTGGCAGCATTCACTAAAAGCGGTGATGATACTTGTTCAAGATTTCGAGTGGAGTGCTTACGACATGTGCTACGAAGTACTGATCCGAGACGATCCGCGCTCTGAACTCCTAATCGCATGTCTTAAGCAGAGTAATTGTTCTTCCGCAGGAAGGCTTCTTATATACATGGATCGCTTTCGTATTGGCGAAGATCTATTTCCTTCAACTGCTCTTTCAGGTGAGACGGACGAGCCCTTGTGTCCCTGCCTAAGCCATCAATTAAAAGGTCAAGCTATCCGCAATAGCCGACACGAGTAAAGTGGTCCCGATAGATCCCGTTTGGACGAACGGGGAACTTACATAGTGGATTGGATAGGCGAGCTGGCGGTTCATGAGCGATAGTTGAACACTTCAGGGCAGTGGCGGCTTGCAACGGTTTGATGAGACGCTGGAACGAATTTCCAAAACTCATCACCGCACCAACGTTTTGGAGGTGGAACAGGTTGCAATGACAGCGAACTTGATATGATACTGTTATGGTTATCGTCCGATTTTCATTCTAGGTGCACCTCATGCCAAGCAGCCGTATCTTCTTATCTTATCGATCATATCCTTCATGGGATTATGCTCGTCCAGCTCACCAACAGCTCTTGTCACCGGTCTTGAGGTTGACAGCGCGTAGTTTTAACTCCACCTCGAAGCAAGCGTGATGGCTTCCTTTAAGGAGGCCTATCGCATTTGTTCCCAGCCGAAACATCTTCATAATTTCCTCGAAAGAGTGAACTGCAGCTAGCAGGGACCGCAGCTCTGCTTGCGCCACCATATCACACAGAAGTTCAGACACTTCGCAGTGATCCCCGATCACAATATAAGGCGTATAGGGTGACTTATCAGATCGAACGCATGGGATGTGGGACATATGCTACAAGGGAAAGGATGGTAGGTCGAAGTGGCCGTATAAAATGAGATGTATACCACCTGATGCGTCTCCAGACGCTGATTCCAAATCTGCCTTCCAAATCTGCTAAACGGCTCTCCGAACGGAGTTATGAAGCGTAATAGCTCAGTGGTGATGGTCCGGGGTGGCAGGTAAAAGCTCGTAGGATCGGTTCCTTTGCAAGTTTGTTGCTTTGCTTTTGTCCGCAACACTTCTAGAGACAAAAGCAAAGCAACCAATTTGCAAAGGAACCGATCCTACGAGCTTTTACCTGCCACCCCGGACCATCACCACTGAGCTATTACGCTTCATAACTCCGTTCGGAGAGCCGTTTAGCAGATTTGGAAGGCAGATTTGGAATCAGCGTCTAGAGACGCATCAGGTGGTATACATCTCATTTTATACGGCCACTTCGACCTACCATCCTTTCCTTGTGAGCTAAGTCTTCCATAGTAATGAAGACGCGATCTCGCCGTTTTTAAGTGAGGATCTAGTAAGACGACGAGAATTTTACCGGCAATACTTTTAGTCTTGTCGTCGAGCTCATAGACAGAAGGAGTGTTTATGTAGGGGGGGGGGGAGAGGGAAAGGGGGCTGAGGCAGGTCACTTTGCGTATGGCGGACAGTAAGCTCGCGCGGGGAGGTGCGCCATGCCTTTGCCTTGAACCTGCTATTTACTAAGCATAAAAAACAATAAAGGCATAGAACATTGATTAATAACAGAAATACTACAAATAAAAAGAAGTCGTACGAATGTAATCGGTAGACAGAAGGAGCTAACGAACGAACAAGGTAGGAATGTAATCGGTAGACAGAAGGAGCTAACGCTCACCACGAACGCACAAGGCACAACAAGGTATCGCAAGTTGATCTGGGTAGGCTGGGGCGTCGCCCCGACGATGGTAAGAAGCTGAAGAGCCTAGGCTGCAGTTCGACTTCCTCCGACTTTCAAATCCTCGATCGTTCTCTCGGACGGCTCGCCACGCCCTGAAGGCAGTAGATGAGTCATTGAAAACATTAAGTTGCGCGCTTGCATGGCGCGGCTTACAGTACATCATCAAAGGTTTCGTCGCACAGGATACCGCTGATGATGAAAGTTTAATGGCAAAATATTCCTCAGATGTTCTCCCAGAACAGAAGCAGACCCTTCTTCATTGCCGTCGCTGTCTCCAAAATATGACGTCATCTGCCATCACCGTCGAGCTCAGGAGCCTACCGCAATTGATCCAGTAATAAGCTGCTACCTAATTTCCTCTACCGGTTCACACCTGGTAAATCAAGCTTTCGCAAGGAACGCTGCTGTGACTATGCAAGATCGTTTTTGAACAGCGTCTCCGATGAAGTCATAATGGACACATGATCCGTCGAAGCCTCTTTGAGTTTTCGTGCACCATATTTCCGTGGGATGATCTTCTGAGGTCGTCGACGTAGAAGGTTTTTATGTGGTTTTTCGATGAAATAAAATGTGCTCTTCAAGTGTCAGCTGGAGCTTATTCGTAGATTTGGTAAAGGGCTCCGTTTTGAATGTGAAGGGGCGTGACTTTTTTGCCCCCCTCCCCTGCTGTATATACAGGGTATCCCAAAATCACGAGCACATATCTCAAGCTTATGGACAGAAAATGCTTAGTGAATCTATACATAAGTTAACCCGTTACACCGTGTGCGACAATGTGGAACAATCAGATTTCAAATCGTTCTTCACTACGACAAAATTGCAAGCTCGAAGTCGCTTCTTATTTATTTATTTATTTATTCAATACGCTGTGTAAGACAACGTTAGAAAGGAAAATACGCAATAAAACTATAACATCAACGAGAAGCTGAGGTAAATATAAACAAGTAAATCAGTGGAGAAGTGTTGCCGATTATGCCTTTTATGCCTTAGTTACGAGTTTTGCTATTGAGCGTCTGAAGGACGCCCGAGAGCTCGGGAAGCAATTGGATTTGCTATAACGTAAATATGCAAGACCTGCCCTAACCGTGAAAAAGGTACGCCTGATGGAGGTTTTCGGCCTGGGAAATGACAATTTGAGGTGACCACCCCTAGTGTTAGATGGAATAAGGCTGTAGAATTGTGAAATTTTAACCGCGGACTTGTCGCTGAGAAGATTGTGAACCATGCATAAATCGAAGAACAAACGTCTAGACTGAAGGGAAGGGAGATCATAAAATTTATTCCGTATTTCAGCCTTCGGTATTCTTGAATACAGGAAGCCACCGCGACGAACCAGCATTTTTCTAGTGTAATTATTTTGAACCTTCTCAATCAGTGCAATGTCTTTCTTTTTGTGCGGCGAGAAAACCACAGTCCCATTCTCAACAAGTGGGCGAACATAAGTTTTGTAAACTGGGACGAGAGTTTTGCTGTCCTTGGTTGTCAAAGCTTTGAAAATTTGATAGGTGCGGTGGCACGCTTTCTTGTAAATTTGCTTGAAGTGTGCGGTGGCACGCTTTCTTGTAAATTTGCTTGAAGTGTGGAGAAAAGTCAAGCTTATTATTGTAACGGAACCCTAAGTCTTTAATCTCATCGACTGTCAAAATCTGTTGTCCATTTATGAAGTATGTGGACGGGCAGGGGGGCCTAGGTGAAAGGTTTTGGAGGAAGATAGAGGAATCTGCCAGTCTACAGACCACTGTACAAGACTACTGATGGAGGACTGCAAGGACTCAGCATCCTGTGGGGAATTGATCACTTTATAGAATTTCAGGTCATCAGCGTATTGCTTACAAACAACACCATACTGAGAGCTAATTGGAGCCAAATCCGCAGAATATATATTGAAAAGTATGGGGGATAACACCCCTCCTTGAGGCACTCCGCTGGTAGAATAGAATACTTTTGAATAGGAATTATTTATACGAACTTGATAGGTGCGTTGGCAGAGATATTCCTCGATCCACTTATATACTTTCTCATGGAATCCGAGCTTATAAATTTTGTACAGTAACTTTTGATGGCTCACTTTGTCAAAAGCTTTGGTAAAGTCAAAATAAACCACATCCACGCTTTTCTTATTATCTAAAGCCTCAGTCCAGTCATTGAGAGACTCAAGCATATTTGTAATTACCGATCTCCCCGATACGAAACCATGTTGTGAGTCAGGAATCGTGCAGTTCTTAGCAAGATGTTGAAGAATATGCTTTTTTAGCAACTTCTCAAACAGCCTGCAAAAAATGGATGTGATGCTGATGGGTCTGTAATTGGAAATATCGGACGAGGGCATAGTTTTCAAGATAGGAGTGATGTACGAGTGTTTCCACAAGCTAGGGACTTGCGAGAACATAATGGACTGATTGAAAAGGTACGATAAGGGGAAGGCAATAGCATGAGCAATATTCTTGACGAATTCGAAAGGAACTTGATCTGGCGTAATGGAAGAGGAACAGGGCCAATTTTTCAAGAGATTGTAGATATCATTCGCGTCAAAGTAGGGAAATGTCAACATTTCATTGGTTACATTGGGCGAGTATGGAGGAAGACAGTTATTGTCCTGCTGAAACACTTTGTCAAATTCTGAGGCCAAGGCATTAGCCTTTTCAAGATCATTTACCAGGAGTCTACCATGCAGTTTCAAATCCGTAAGCAGTGATTTGCTACGAAGTCTTGACCTCATAAAATTGAAAAAGCGATGCTTATTCTTGGATTCAATAATCTTCTTTTCCACACTTCTATTGTATTTGATGAGTTTTTCGATGTAGTGGAAGTGTGAAAAGGTGCCGTTAAGATTTCTTGATTGATATCTCAAAGAGAAATTCCCGTTGCATTCGTGGCAGCTCAGTGGCAGGAACGAGTCACAGCTTCTCCAGCTCTTCGTATTGCTTACTGGAACGGATGCAGATTTTCCGTTCTTTTCGTTCTATTCATAAAGGATGGCTCCCTAGCCCGATTCATAGGAAACGTATGTGTTTTCCGTGCACACTGTATTTGAAGAAGCGATTACGATAAAGAGGAGCGCATCGGGGAAGCATGTGCACCACACGAAGCAGTTACTTGGCTGCCAAGGAAGCGAGGTGTGGCGCTTTCACGACGAAAGGTGCGCTGGTTGCTGAGCAGGACTTCGAAAGCACTCCGCCCCCAAAAGCGATCCGCCCACTAGTTCAGTTGGTGACACAACTGCCGCAACATGGTTGGAGCGTAGTTTGGCATCAAACGCGTTGCGGTGAACTCGTTCATACGTCCGCTTTCTGAGCTGTTACCTGTTCATGAGTGAAAACCAACGGCCAAAAAAGGGGTCCCGTTTTGCGTTTTCTTGACGGATTTCTCTGCTTTTTCGCCACTGGCGTACCATTGAGCACCACCAGTCTCTTCTAAACCTTCCAAAACCTACCACAATCACTGCCTTTAGACACTTCAATGATCCATGTACCTACTTCATTTTAGAATAGAGATGGGATGAAAACGTGCACTTCCACTGCCTGAATGTTATTTGTATGTTAAGTGTCAAAAAGAAGAGGAGTTTATGCTAAATCCAATAATTCTGATAGAGAAATCCATGCGCAATCGAAACATAAAAGGAGGAAGTTTAACAGAGTAAATCGTCAAAGATTTTTCGGCAAGATTGGTGAACGATCTTTTTGAAATTTAACGAGTTTCCCGAGTTGGTGTACAATTTACCCCTCATACCTTGGGATGTTCTGGAAAAGAAACTCAGGGTAAAGGGGAGGGAATAGTAGGCTAGAGTAGGAGTGGAGAAGGAAAAGAGTCGTGGCACTCCATTGGATGGAGAGAGTAGGGGGAGGGACACAGGGGTTGTATTTATCAAGTCTTTCTGGTACTTCCCTCACTCTATTCATAATACTTTACAAAATGGTAAAATCGACCTGTGGGCATCTGCGGAGGACGCACAGCATGCACAAGAAAAGTAGCCTCCTAAGCCGGAGGAAGAAAAGAGGTATGTCAAGAACTCAGCAACTTTGTGCTTAAAGGACGAATTTACGATGGAAAAGCAACCCATTTCAAATTGAGGTAGAGATGGTGAGTAGTACCAGAAAGAAAGCGAAACCACGAAAAACGGCCCAGAACCGAGAAATGGGACCCCTTCCTTGCCCGTTGATTTGAGCATTGATGGGACTCTCATCGCTTTGCCCTCTTCAACCCTACGCTCTCTCAGCTATCTAATCACTCGCCACCTATTGTACTACGGCGAGTGATCAGACGATCGGTGGGCGGAGATCGCCGAACTCGCCAACTTTGAGCCATGCTAGATCTCAGAGGTCAAATCTTTCGATGCCGATTGCGTGTCTGTCCGCACCCTCAAGAGATTCACCGCTCTCCCCACTAGGCGATTTCTCCCTTCTTCGACCTTCGTTCTTTCCGTGCAATCCTCCTTGAAATCTTCCACACGACTATCATGCGCACTTCAGTACGGTCTCAGTAAGCGACATGACACTGCGAAAGAAAATAAAGAAAGATTAAAGATTCCTGAGAAGAATCTAGGGTATAGGTCTGGGAGTAGTGTTGTGTCCTGTATCTATCTCATAAAGAAGGTCGTGAAACTGAATGCAAGAACCGTTTCGAAGCGCGCTCCACGTTCTGAAGGCTTCACTAGGCAGTCTAATGAGATAACGAAGCTGTGAAACCCACCATGCCACTCGAACGCAAAGTTGTTCTCATTCACGACGTTGTCCTGCAGAGTACGTACAAGTTCACGGTGCTCCTGTCATGATGCTTGACACGCTAGCAAGTCCAGGATATGCTGCGCTTACGAACCGCCATTCCAAAGTGGACGTTCGCCAGTTGCATCAGTTATTCTGCAAAGGTTCGTACTTTCTTTCATATTTGATAGAATCTCCTAATTTTGAATTTCAGATTGATGATAACAATCTACGCATAGATAATTATCGATAAAATATTTTAGCCAACTGCTTCTGTCCCACTTATTACAAGGCGTTCACAGCGAAGAACGACGTGCCTGCAGGAGGATGCTACCAGAAAGTCCACGACTTCCTGCAAATCTCAGGTCGGTTACACCTGCTAGTTCCTAGCGTCTAAGCGGTCCCATCTATGCATCTCGGTCGACTGGTGCGTTTTGGGGAGGAAAGTGCCTATCAAAATTGGATATAAGGAACGGACTATCTTCGGATAAGGGAAAAATTGAGGGCAGAAATTTGTGTGGCGGCAAATGAGACATCTTAACACCTGAGTCCAAAATCAATCTCTGGATCGTGCGTTTAAGAGGCTATTAAGAGGCTAAAACCCCGACTTCTTCCCAACCGACTCCCTCAAGTCATATTGTGGACCAGATCACATCCAAATGGCAGTACGACTCTATCGGAAGTAGTATGCGTGGCGCATCCCAAAAGAGATTGATGAACGCTGAGAACTTCTCATCATTCAAGAGAAAATGTTTGAGCATTCAGAAAAATCGCTCTTCTACTTCAACTGTGAACATACAGCTCAGAGAGAACGAGAATGAGAGAACGCTAAAAGGAATCAAATAATTCAAGCTTCATGTCAGAGCGTGATCGAGGTGAACGGGCGCAATTCTTAGGGAAGAAACATCTCCCATAAATCTCACATGCTTGCATATAACCCGGGTCACTAAACGCTCGCACGCTTTCACACTGGATCCACAGCTATAATTGCCAGACTACCATGAGGATAAAAAACTCCCACTCATGCACCAAACTTCTCCTAACCATAACATGAAAGCATTCCAAAGAATGAAATTGGTACGGTTCTTGTTTACGAATGCAAAAGTGTTGGTGCGGAATGGGCCGGCAGCGGAGGATGAGGGAAAAGACTCAGGTTAAGGACTTGCCTACCTTCGTAATGCGGCTACGCCGAGGCAATGAAAGACTAAAGGCGGACAGGAGAGTAAGACGGGAGAGACGCAACAGAAGAGAGGGCACCAGACGACAGGCCGCCACAAATGGGTATATTGCAGCTGCTGCAGCTAACCTTGGGATACCCCATCCTTCCTGTTGAGCGACCTAGGAGTCTATCCTACAGACCAGAGACTCGTTCAAGGCTTCTGTCTGGGTTGTGCCCCTACAAATTTATTCAGTATGCATACCGTTATTTTTTAAACGGTCACCAAATAGGTTTGAAGCAATGAAATACAAGCACAACTGAGTACGGACAATTGAGTTGGTAGACAAACAGCGGAAGAAGGGG
>MU884212.1:0-11200 GCA_036418205.1 Ostertagia ostertagi | reverse complement strand
AGGCGTAGCCCAAGACCAAACTGGTGTGCTTCTTGCATACAAAAATGAAAACAGGGTACGAAATAAATCGTTAATAAAGTACCAAAGAAGCTAAAAGTGAGTTTTTACTCATTCCTGTAGCTGGCCTATGCAAAGGCAATGAAATGTTGAGTGCAGAGAAGAACGAATATAAGAGAGAGCACGGTGAATGAGAGTGCGCAGGAAGCACCATGTTGCGTATGAGGAATGGAAGCGGTCGAAGCAGCCTTGTAAAGGTCCTAGTGTTCTTTTCACTCACTTTGAGCAGGGAGTTTAAGGTGTATGCGACTACTGTACAGATCTATTCCACGCACCAAAGGGACTGATCTACTTGAACTCATCGTGGAGGAAACCTTCAGGGGGCAGGATAAGGATAACGGGTACCCCCCAGGAGGCCCATCGCGCGGCAAGAAGGCCGAGTCGGCGGACGAGTCGCGGCGCGTGATGTGCGAAGGACGTGCAATGGGACATTCTATTTAACTTGACGCGATTTATCTAACATTCGCGCGACGGCCCTCCTGGGGAGTAGATATGGGGCGTGCTGTGCGTCTCACAAGTCAGAGCGTCCACTAGATGAGTCTCTCCATCTCGCATACTCCAGAAGATACAGCGTTCATCTAACGCCGACGTTTTGTGGCGTGATCATTCAGACTGGATGGAGCCATAGACGTCAGATAAAAAAGGAGGTTCCATCTACCTCTGCTCAATACCAGCCGCTGTTAACGATGCGCTTTATATCGTTTAATCGTCTTGGTTTGATGCGCATAGCAAGACCAGTGCAATATTAGGCGTAAGGAGCTGAATAAAAACCTTGGTCATGCCTAAACCTCCTCTAAGGTCTCGCAGAATTCCGCCAGCCTACGGGGACTGCCAAACATGAGAAGAATACGGAACTCAACCTTGAACATTTTAGCGCTCACAGTAATTCAATTTCTACTTCCTTCATCTATGTTCCCATCCCCAGTAATTCGTATACGACATAAGCAGTATAGGCGCGTTTTACAGTAATGTGTTGAAGGGAAACTGGTAGTGCAGCATGTGCAGTACTGGTGGGTGCTGCAATTTTGGCTTTTTGAAGGGCGCTGCTGTTTTGGCTTTTTGAAGGCGCCGCTAGGCCTCGTCGCTGCTGTGAGAGCTTTCGTTATTAAGACAGTATGGCAAACCAAAGCTGTAAATGGCTCGCTCAAGCTCATAATATTAGGTTGGCAAGAAAGTCCTGCGACACTTTTTCAATTTTTTGATTTTAATTCTATCTTTTTTGTTTACAACTCCTGACCGGTCATATATCTATCATGAGTGTCCACCACTTGTCTTCAACGCTCAGAAAATTTCCTGATGCTCCTTTTCCAAAACCCAGCGGAGTGCGGGTCGAGAAAGGAGGCGACCTCACTTTCGAGTTGGAGTTGATCGTCTAATTATTTCGTCATCAAGATGATGATTAAAGGTCCAGGATAGGTAGCAGTCATTTACAGCTCGACCAGGGGATTACGCTAAGAGAGGAAAGAAATCTTGCCGCAACTCCAGAATTTCTTACCGGGCTCATTCGGATCATGGTGATTCGCAATGTCATGAAAGAAATGAATATTGTCGCGGTACGAGGGCTCTTGACGAGCTGCCTCGGCCAGCTTCTGGTATTCCACAGCCTAGGCCTCTACCTACACAATGGTGCCCATAACGAAGGAATATGTAGTGGAGCTTCTGTAAGAGCCCTACCTGTAATGGAGTGTGAGGGACGCTGCTGGCTTCTTATAAAAATATCAAAAGATCGGAAGCGCTGGTAAAGGTGAAACACGCTGTAGCGGTGAACGACATGCCTATTGAAGCTATTGCAGATAGTGTTGGTCTTTGACACGAATCCATAGTTATGTAGACATTTGTACTAGACAGTGACTCGGAGTGTGGATTTACTAGTGGTCGAGGTTTTTGAATTTTCTTGGATAACTACTGACTGCAGCACTTATATCCACCTCGTGGATTGAAGCCTCGAGAATGCTCTACCATTTGTTAGTCATAAATGTTACCTATAATTTTTCAGAAAAAAAGAAAATTTTAGAAAGAGTGTTGCAGAACTTTCTTTGC
Organism: Ostertagia ostertagi; assembly: GCA_036418205.1. Lineage (NCBI taxonomy): Eukaryota > Metazoa > Nematoda > Chromadorea > Rhabditida > Trichostrongylidae > Ostertagia > Ostertagia ostertagi. Next base: position 9,103 of record MU884212.1, on the reverse strand, counting down.
CAACCTAATACTTACGTTCAGTTGTTCCTATGTGAGCTCGTCCGTTTTATGTCTTGGTCCTTCTACCTCTTGTTTGATAGGTGGCCTTCTCGATATGACCTCCTTGCACTAAAACCAAGAGGTTTATTCAGCTAATTTCATTTCTGCAGAGGATCAACGGAATATGTTACAGGACCGGGACGTACAATGTAGAAGTCCATACATTACGCTGAAACATCACTGTAAACTGTTTCAGTTCAGGTCTACCGTGGATCAAATGGTGATGGTCGTATACCTTCCCTTACTCGAAGTTATAACTGTCTGTATTCACCTGTATCACCTGTCGTCCCGTTGATCATCGAATTGCTCGAGCGGGCGCCAGCAACGTCTCCATTCGTCCCTGTCGCGTGCAAGAGTTGTCCAGTGGACCCTCCTCGCTCGAGGGACACGATGTCCTTCATTCCTTTCGTTCAGAGCTTTCGTGAAGAAGTCTGACCATCGGGCCGGCGGTCGTCCAGGTGTTCGTTTGACGTCCCGAGGGATCCAGTCGGTAACCGCTCTGGTCCAACGGTCATCGCAAAATCGCATGACGTGTCCGGCCCACCTTATCTTCGATTCCTTGGCGAAAACGGCAGCGTCCCTGATCTTCGATCGTTGGCGTAGTTCGGCACTCCGGATTCCCCTCTGCACTTGCGTGTATAGGGTTACTCCTAGCATCGTCCTCTCGACAGCGCGTTGGATAACGCTGACCGCATGCTCGTCCTGCCTGCGCAGAGTCCAAGTCTCTGAGGCGTAGGTTAGGGCAGGAAGGACAGCGGAATCGAAGAGGTGGGCACGGAGCCGGATGTTCTTCGTCTTCTTCACTACTCCCTCGATGTTCTTATACGCTCCCCAAGCCGCTCGTTTCCTCCTGCTCAGCTCTGGAGCTAGATCGTTCATCATATTGATTTCCCGACCTAGGTACACGTAGCTGGAGCATTCGGTGATGTTCGTTCCGTTGAGCGTGAATGGGGCATCAGGAAACCAATCCGTTTCTCATAAACATCGTCTTCGTTAGGTTCAGCTGTAGACCAACCTTACACAGGCGCAGTCGAAATCAGCCAGCATTCGCTCCGCTTGCTCGATGTTCGGCGTTATAAGAACGATGTCGTCAGCAAAACGAAGGTGGTGTAGTTGCCGGCCGTCGACCTTCACTCCCATGTCTTCCCATTCCAGTTGACGCATGACGTTCTCGAGAGCGGCGCTGAAGAGTTTGGGCGAGATGGTGTCGCCCTGTCGAACCCCTCTCTTGACGTCGATGATGACCTCCTTGTAGAATGGCGAGATTCTGGTCGTAAACGTAATAAAAAAATAAAAAAATCAGTAAAGTTGCTGTAGAGCTCACGAAGAATCTTGATGTACTGAGTAGGGACGCCCTGGTTGCCCAAGGCTTCGATGACCGCTTCTGTCTCCACAGAGTCGAAGGCCTTCTTCAAGTCGATGAACGTGAGACAAAGCGGCATCTTGTACTCTCGTGAAACTTCAATGAGTCTTGTAACCGTGTGGATATGGTCGATCGTGCTGAACCCTCTTCGAAACCCTGCTTGCTCGCATGGCTGTCCTTCATCTAGTATTCTGCCGATCCTGTTAAGGATGACTCGAGTGAATAGCTTGTAGATTACAGACAGCAGGCAGATTGGGCGATAGTTGCCAATGTCGTCCAAGTCTCCCTTCTTGTACAGCAACACGGTCCTGCTGGTTTTCCACGGAGTGGGTACCTTGCATTCCGACAGGTAGCGCGTGAAGAGTCGAGCCAGAGTTTTGATGATAACTGGCGGCGCATTCTTCAGATGTTCCGGTTTGACCCTGTCGAGACCGGGTGCTGTACGATTCTTCACCGACTTGATGGCGTGTCGGACTTCGGAAGAGAGAACTGAGGGGACGACGTATCCATCCTGTTGCAGTTGATAAGTGGGCAGATGGACATGGCTATCGAAGAGATCCGAGTAGAAGTCGTGGATGACTTTCTCCATTGCCCTTCGGGATGCAGTAACTGTTCCATCCGGACGTCGGAGGCAGGTCATCTTGGTCTTGTAGCTGGCAAAGCTTCGGCGGGCATTGCGGATGCTCCTCCCAGCCTCTGCTGCTTCAGCTAATACTGCTGCTCTTCGCTCCTTGAGATCTTCCTTTATCGCCTCTCTGCATAGCTTCGCAAGCTCGGACGTGAGTCGGTGATTGCCTGCAGCTCGTGCGGCTCCACGCTGGCGTATCAGTTCGAGAGTTTCCGGAGACAGACGTCCCTTGGTGACTTTCAAACTCTCTGCCTTCTTGCCACAATCGTGAAGATGTTCAACGAGCCGATAGTACTCCTCGTCGATGTTTTCGATGACGGAATCCTCCCATAAGCTGACGAGGGAAGCGAAGTGGATCCCAGTTGATGACTGTCCTGGGGCTTCGCTTCCTGAACTTCGAGGCTCTCTCAACACGCATCGAAAAGTGGAACTTTGCGCGGAGGAGACGATGGTCCGATCCCGTGTAGAACTTCGGAACAACAGCGACGTCGGTCAGGCAAAACCTTCGATTGAAGATGATGTGGTCTATCTCGTTATGGAACTGTCCATCAGGTGACTCCCAAGTCCAACGAAGGTGAGAGGGCTTTTGGAACTGTGAGTTACCATGGATGGTGTTGGTCGACATGATAAACTCCGACAGTCTCTCACCCTGCTCATTCCATTCCATTCCGTGAGTACCGATGTGAAGTTCTTCAGCCGTTCTTCTTGGGCCAATCTTAGCGTTGAAGTCGCCGACGATGACCTTGAAGAAGGTATGATCTTCCCTGTAGAACTTCTCCAATTCCATATAGAATGCTTCGTGTTCTCCTTCGTCGTAGCTGGATGTTGGTGCGTAGGCGACGAAGATTGTCAAAGCAGGAGTTGAACCACATCTTCTCAATCTCAAACGTCCGATTCGGGTCGTAAGGCTTTCGTACGAATCGATGTTTATGGCCAAGTGCGTGTTGACGAGGACACCCACACCGCCAACGCCTCTGCTGTCGCATGTTCCAAGGAACAGTTCTTCTCCAGTATCGAAAACGGCGTGTAGCGGGCGGTGCCTTCTCGTCTCGGTCAGTCCGATGACGTCGTACTTGATCTTCCTGGCCTGCATCATCAGATCTTCGATGTGAGCTTCGGATGCAAGCGTTCGTGCGTTGAAAGTACAGATCGCCATCTTAGTCCTTCTTCGTTTAGGCAGCCTATCCGGGCCCTGAGATTCTAGCAGCCTCTCCCGAGCGGTCCTACCCAACGCTGCCGTATTGGGGGCTCCCTCAGGTTCAGGGGAATGAGGCCCATCCATATTGCTGTTTTCGGCATATTGAAGCACACGAGTAGCTTTGCCAGGCTCTGTCGTGCGGGCTAGGATAGACCTCCAGGTAGTTAGCCACGCTATCCTGGAGCGGAACAAGGGGCTTATTTCTTGGAGGCGGCCCCGAATCGCCTCCCATGTACTTCCCAGTCACTTGAATGCAAGCTTTTGGCTGTGCCGACATGCAGGATACCAACCGCACACACACAGAGCGCACCACACACGCAAGCATGCATGGATGCGCCTGAGTGGAGACAGCTGGTATGAATCAACACAGCACTACAGAAACAGGGAGTCCATCCCCTGAATCCACCTGCGTCTCAGGGCAAGTACATGGTGGCTTTTGGTCCGCGATTTACCCCCTATCCGCCACCTGGGGTCGCGCCACGTAGCCTCGCCACCAACCGGCTCGAGATCTTTCAGTGAGAGAGGACCCTCAGTGAAAGAGATCCGTGGGATTCGTGATTAGTTTCAGATAAAAGTCATGGTTTGCCTAACAGGTCTAAAGCACTGCCCAGCACATTAACTCTTCTTAACTCCTTAGCAACATTAATATCAAGAAACCTTTCTAGTGAAAACGTTGAGAGATACTTCTATCGTAATTTCTCGCTTTAAAGGAAGTGGTCACGATAATTTCGTGGGAACGATAAGGGAAGCTATGTATTGGAGCGGATAGAGGTCCTGCCCAGTGTTACAACACGTAAAGTTTCAGTGGCAGTGGCCCTATTGCACGCCGTTTGATCTGGAACTTCACGTGTTCTACATTGGTGGCAGGACCCCTATCCACTCCTTACACAGCATGTTTACATGTACCCTTACGAAGAATCATCGTGACAGTTCCTTTGAAGGAAGCGGATCACGAATGGCTTTCATGATCGCCAAGCTCCGCGTTATCAACCGATAAGGTTTGAGATAGATAGTGGTTGGACAAGCGTAACGTTTTGGAAGACACGCAACATTAGATAAGAAGATACGGCAGTGTAGAATGAGGTGCTCCAGCATGAAAATCGAACGATAACGATAACCGTATCATATCTAGCAGGATGCTACTGCATCCCCTTCCACGTCTCATAAGGAGTAACGCCGAACCGGAAGTGGGTTTTGGCCTTTATCACGCCGTTGATAAGCGCCACTGTCCGTGAAGCGTGCTTGTCGTCCCATTGGGTAGGTACCCTACCTAATCCTCTATGGCACTTTCCTTATCGTCTTCAATAGGAATTTCCGTGACACCCCGTTGAAGGAATGACACCAACGGGATGCTGAGGCATGCACTTTAACCCTGCGTTAAAGGAAGTGGTCACGATAATTTTCATGGGAACGATAAGGGAAGCTATGTATTGGAGTGGATAGAGGTCCTGCCCAGTGTTACAACACGTGAAGTTTCAGTGGCAGTGGCGCCTTATCAACGGAGTGATAAGGCGCCGAAATCCACTTCCGTTCAGCAAAAACCAAGACTTATCGATGTGGAAAGGGGTGCGATAAGAGCGTGCTAGATATGATACCGTTATCGTTATCGTCCCGTTTTCATTCTGGAGTGCACCTCTTATCAAGCAGCCGCACCTTCTTATCTCATCGTATCATATCTTCCATGGGCTTACACTCGTCCAACAATTACTGCCTCACACCTTATCGATTGATAACGCGAGGGTAGCAAATCCAGCGTGGAAGCCAGCGTGATCGCTTCCTTTAAAAATACTCCAATGGATTTTATGGAGGGTCAGCGTGAAACGTGGTAGCTGCGCCTCCTCACTCCCGTGATCTTTCTTTTCTCTGACCAGCTCACTAAGTAGGAGTTGAATTATCGGCTGCAATCCCACATATTCTTCAGCTGCTTTGTGCAGCCTTTTTCTGCTTTTTTTTGTTTCTTTCTTGTTTTTGTTGTTCTATACTTCTCAAAAAAAATTAGAGAAAATCGTGGTTTGATCTAGGCTCCCTCGCGATTGTCTGTCTCCTTATTCCATGATAATAGCCCTCAATCACCACTTCTGATTGGGAGTTAAGAAGAGTTTACTACGGCCCCTGTTCTTTTCGGAGCTCAACTAGCCGTAACATTTAGTGCCTTTGCCTGGTAAGGGAGAGGTGTGGGTTCGAGTCACGCCTGGGGCGAAAGTTTTGTTCCTTACCCAGTATTCTTGTGAAACAAGTTTAATAATAATTTTGAGAACTTTCTGCTGTGTTTTGGTGCGTAAGATATGCGTTAGTGAGCACTGTCATTCCTTGGCAGACAAAAATTTGTTCGCCACTGCAAAAGTCGTCGCTGCAGCAAATCGAACGCATGGATCACACCAAGCATGTTGAGACGTTACGGGGAACATTAGTCAAAGAGAAAAGTCATGTTTCACCTCTGCATGCAATTTGACAAGGCCTTGGACGGCTTCCGGTGAACTGGAGGTTAGACATTGCAGCATACGCACGAGGTGATCTTCGCCGAGCTCTGCCTCGATTTGCTCAGCTTCTTTTTCCAGGCTTTTGTCTTCAGATTCAGCCATAAACTAGAACAGGCATGAGTTTCAGAGCACTATAAGTCTACTCATAAATCTCGAAACGAAGACTGGACTACTTTTTGGGCGCCGTACTTCAAATAACTAGTAATCTTAAGAATTATATAAGAAATTATGAATAATTAAGTAAGTAGATGATGATGAGATTTCATAAATATAAAAATCGATAGTCCTGAACTGGTGGATTTCACTTGTTCGGCAAGAAACTGGTCGGCTCGCGCCCCACGGGCATTGACCTTCGAACAAGTTTGACCACCGGATTCGGTAAAAAAAGTTCAATAAAACAAAGATGGCGCTACGCAATCACTTTTCGTTGAAGCGTAGAAGAAGCTCAAGCAAATGTGAAGGGTTAAGTCCCCGAAAAAGATTTAGTAGTGCCAGAGGGGGGCGGTAATTGTTTTCGCGCCAGACGAGTGCGATTTTTGGGTTCATGAGTTGTCAAGGAGCACTAGACGCGAACAGATGCTGCAGATTTCAACAGCAGTTTTCCCTCCAGGATATGGTAGGTGAATGCACAATGGAAGATGATCACATCTGAAGGAATCGATCTCGCCATGGTAAATTATGCAAATTAGGCGCTCTATCCTTTCGTGGACCCTAATTTGAAACCAGGAATTTATGGAGGTACAGAAAAAAATGGACTTTAGCTGGGCGCACAATCAGTGCGAGTGGCCCGATATCTCAATTTTATTGCATACTTCCGAGTTGGTTCATTCCGATGGACTAACCAAAGATGTTCTTTTTATCTTCTACCCCTTGAGATAGAGGTGGCGCCTTTTGCAAGAGCCTTTTGCAAGAGCCTTTTGCAAAAGCCTTTTGCAACATTCACTCGGAAAGACGGAATTTCGACAGACGTGCAATCGATAGCCTAATATCTCAAGAAGCTCTCAAAAAGGTGTAAAATCAAGAGAAGCTATCAAAATAGCTTTTTTCACATTCTGCAGTCTTGAATCAATGGAGGAGGATATGAAAAACTGAGATGAAAAAAGCAGATCGAAATAAAGGCAAGTTCTAAAGTGGATTACTGACAATTTCTGCACTAGCAAGACCTCAAATAGACGTACTAAAACGGCTCTTCCAGGCTGCTGAGTGAACACCCCTACTTAAATACTATGGTGCAACTTCAGGCACGTCGAGGACAAACGAGATGTCAATCCGTTGCAGGCTGATTCGTAACAGTGGAAAACACTCTGGACGCCGTCACTCAAGAAACTTTGATTAGCCAAGGACACACATTTTCAAATTGATTTTTGCCTGGATTTGCTCGCTCAAAAACAGAAAGGTCTCCAGACCCAAAGGGACGAAACTGGTTCCATTTGCTGAAAATTCATTAACGATCGATACTTCAGAATGGTTAAGACACAAATGTCCGAGCTTGCACGTCCTTGTAAGGGAATGCACTGCAAGGGAACGACGCACTACATGACTTAAATGGCTTCAGAACCCTCTTAAGAGTTTTAGGCAGCATCTAAAAAATTCTTTTTTTCCCACCATATCAGGTTAGCACCTTTCGCGCAAGATATTATATTTCATATTACGATTATTACGCTTGAATGTGGTCTGAAGTTCTTGTAACCCATCCGAATCATCAGCTAGCTGATCAAAGCGCAAGTCTAGCAATTTGTGAAGAGATACACCATACCCCATAAAGTTGTGGAGGGTCTGCTTTGGTTTGGTTCACCTGGTTTTATTGCTCCATAAAGAGGCTCCACAAGGTATGTTTGGAAATGGATTGCGTCCACACCGTGAAACTTGACCAAAACCGACGCCCTTGAGCCGGCAAGGTAGTACGACAGGGTGCTATGGACAGTGAAAACATACAGTGAACTGTGAGCTATTATCTAGACGCAATGGCGGAGTAGCGCTTCTGACCTTACCCAAAATGTTCTCGAAAAGAAGCAATAAAGTGGTAGTCTTTGCAGAAACAATGCGAAAACCCTGAGGGGAGAAGGCGGGGTCGGTGCAGGTGTCGATCTTCTGTTGCTATTAAATAATTTATTGTTCCACATTCAGATAAACTATTGCTCTGAGATAAAGGACGAGGGCTGCTGTTTCTTTGAAACTGAGCGAAGATATTCGACTAAAACACTTTTCATTTCCTTCTTCGGCCTTCAGTGAGGCAATTGTCTCGGCCTTCGTAGCTGCGAAGAACAAGATAATCGTCATACTTCATTTATTTGTTGTTAAATTATTTACTGCATTTTTTATGCGTCTTAAATGACGCGTTCTTACACACAGGTAGAAGAAGTAAACATTAAGTAAACCCTGGATAAACGTTAAATAAACAAGCAAACAAGAGGATCGAAATCACCACCTATTCCCAGCATCATAGCAGAAGAAACCAGTATTTCAAGAAGTAATATAGGTAAGTGATCGAAAACGAAGGGAAGGATAAGCTTCTGAGGCCACCACGAGTGGAACTGTTGCATCATACATCAATCTTTCTGGCCACACATTTGTCATCAGCATAGAACTGTTGCACATCAGATGGCTTTCCATGCTTCCTTTAAAGGTTCTAGTTCTTCTGTTATCAAGTGGTAGATTGGAATTTTGAAGAAATGCGCACTTCCTACTTCCAGAGGCACTTCTTTCTTTAAATGCGATATTGAGAAACTGACTAAAAAATTTCAAGAATTTAAATTGTTTTCTATCGAAGTAATAGCAAAGTTTTCCTAAAGTTCATATATCAAAAAACCCCAAGTTCTGTGCAAACGCGAGTTGAAGAGCTTTTACGGGACGTACCTCTTCTGCATAAATTCTGTGGAGATCGCTGGACATGTGAAAAAGCTAGACACTAAAAACTTACTATCAGACGACCCCTAAAATTCGTTTTCTGCAAAATTCGCCCGTCTACATATTTTTGAGAGGTCTCTAAGCACTTGGCCTCGGCGAGCGAGTTTTTAACGATCAGAACTTCCAGCACAACGGTTAATGGGGAGAAGGAGAGGCTCCACGAGAAAAGAGGAGATTTTCACCTCCTAATGAGCACAAAATATATCTTGTAGAATAATTTGCTAAAAGTTTCGCACTTACGAGTCTGAGGATATCATTGAATCTTGGAAAGCGATTCTTTATATCAGTGCCTTACTTTGCCCTAAATTTCGTTCCATAACAAACACCGGCAGCTCTGGCTATGGGAGGTGCCACTCATACTCATGGTTTCGAAGCCGCAAGAGCGTTTGAAAGTCTTTCCAGTCCTTCTATGGCTTGTGTATGCCGGTCATTCTGATCTGCGTTGCGTTCTTGTTGAAGCCCAGGCCAGAGTATGCATGATGCTCCAG
>MU884210.1:0-14511 GCA_036418205.1 Ostertagia ostertagi | reverse complement strand
GAGCTCGCGCCATTTGCGGACCTATGTGGTTTTGATCTACGTAGTCGATACCCCCGCGGGGGCGCCGAGGTAGGGGCTCACGTTTAAAAATTCTCAAAGTCCCCAAAAATCAATAACTAGGGCAATGCGCGGCCATCAGCAGTGACCCGACCCTCTGTTGGCCCCAAGTAACACCTTTTCACCCTGGGGGGTCCCCTCTAGCCCTTTGGCCTGACCTCGGAGAGCTCAGGCACATATAAAAGCTCCGCCGAAAATCTTACAGCTAAGGGTGCCTCCTACAGCTCCGTCGTCGTTTAAGGTCAGGTTTGCCGACACCGCTAATGATTTTCCAGCCCCTAGAACTTTTTTCTTGTAATTTGAAAAGGTATTTGAACGATTGGGTTTCACGAATATGTTAGACTTTCTTTACAGGCTCCGAAGAAGGCGATTCAGCCGAAACGTCAGTCAGAATAAAAGTCTATATCAATCTCGGAGGCTGCATAAAGAAAAAACTTGAATACCAATACTATGCCGAGATTAATAGAGAGTCGATCTTGGTCTATTCTGAAAATGGGTTTCCAACATGGTTAATTGGATACTGGTTGTTTTGTAAAAAACACAGATTCTTCCAACGAATAGGTTTGTATTCCACTTCTGTTATTGTCACGTTATTGAAAAGAAAACGAGGAATGAATTGAACAGACATATCCGTAAGGTCTGGAAAACGTCTGCCAAAAAGAATATTTGGCCTTTCTGTGAGCCATGTGGTTTTTAAGTATGCTAATGTATGACCTATAGAATGAGTACAAAGACCTTAGGAATAAGTCGCACAAGCGCAAGAAAAAGGGATGACTTGGGTGGGACGCGTTACCGCGTCACGCTGTTAAAATGCTCAACAACTTGAATCTCATGGAATTATTTCGGCAAGGATGAAAGCAAAAGGTTAACCATATGAATGGCAGTAGGTTTTTGTTTAGAAGAACGCATAATGACACGAAGGAGCAAAAAAACGATTGAAGTCAAAGGCATTTATACCTAATTCTTTTCCATCAAATACAAATATCTCGAAACCACAGAGTTTTGTATTAACTGCCTTCTACAATCTTCCATAGTGAATGTTTACGACAGTGAAATGAATAGTAGGAAAGAATTGAAATGAAAGTTTTGTGCGATTTTCAGAAAATCTCTTGAGTAAATCAAGCGGATATTTGGACCACTCTGGTGCCCATGTGGTTATATGTACATAGTCATGCTTAATGTATTGGGTTGTCTCATAATTCCTGTCGCATTTCTATTCAATTTCAAATTCCTTCCGTCTAAGACCGTTTCATTGCGAAATACGTTAGTATGTTGAAGCGTGCTTCAAGAGCCTCAAAAGCATGGGTTCCGTAATCAGCGCTGTGTTTGACTCAGTCTCTGCTACTGATAGGGTACTGAGCTAGTGGACCAATCGCAACGGCAAAGACGAAACGAGCTATGAACTTCAACCTCATACTGGGCCTGCGGTCATTTTTGATGAGCGCCCCTTGCACCCTAAATTGGGAGTGCCTCCGCACGTTGCTACCAGGGTATTGTAGCAGATACCTGAGCGCAGCCGATGCACCAGCACACGCCATCAGTATGGCAAGGACTGCTGCAGAATGAAGTTTTGATGGAAACCTTATGGTCCGGCCGACCATGAGCGGGAAGCACGCCTGACCATCTGGGGAAAATCCATTCTGGGACGGCAAAAGCAGAGCCTTCCCTAATCGGTCACCAGTGGAAATGAGTCATGAGTCCACTGCGACAACAACATGCGGCACGTTATGGCTGCCTCGCAGCCAGGAAGCACCAGCTCAACCAAAGCCCGAACTCCGTTTTCTGAGAATATCGCTCTCGTTTTATTGGATTCGCTAGGGCCTGGTTTGGGAACCACTTCAATGTATGAAGACAAGCATTGCTAAAGTCAGCGCGGAATAGCCCTCTTGGCTGGCTTTGGGGTTGCGAGAGAATCGTCAGAAACGTCTCAGATCCTCCTTCCTCCGAATGTACACCAGACCTCACATTGCAATGCCAACTCACCACGTTCTGAGGGAGATAGCCAGGGCCACGATACCTCATCCACCATATAGCATTGGCATCGCTCTATCGGACTATCGCCTCCCCTGCGCTTTGAATAAGCATCTGCCAGAGAAGAAAGTTAAAGATTGCGTCACCCCAAAAACGACTTCTCCAAATTCTTCAACCCCCAGTTTCCTTCATTCTGGGCTGGAAGCTTCCAAACGCCCACTAGTAAATGCACGCATATCAGTGACCATGATGGTGGTTATGCTATTAGTCAGTTGTTTCCCAGAAGAGATAAAACTTGAATAAACAAAAGTGTCGAAATTGCGACAGGAATTATGAGACAACCCAATATTATCCATACAATGAATGTTAAAACTCGAGAAGAAAGAGCGCAAGCACAATTCAAATGAATGACAGTTCTGACGCGCATGCGCGTCGGAATGTCCGATGCGTGCCAAATGAAGGGCTGTGTTCGTAACGAGAATCGCTGCAAGGGTTTTACTTATTTCAATTTATGAAAGAAGGTTGCGAGATCGAACAAAAAAACTTGGTGTGGTTGTATGAAAAGGAGAAATCTCTGCGACTACTCCAACTTATGCAAAATACGCGAGATAAGCGCACGGAATGACGCTTACGGTTACCATTCATCCATGTCACTGACCTGCCCATACATCAATGAATGAGCATCAAATTGGGGGAAATTGTACTGAGACCTCCGAAGGGCGACGATTTTGGTGCGTTCTGGGGTTTTTCTGGCGCGACCGAACGGAAGTCGCGCGACGGTGCGCGGCGATGCCGGACGAGGCAATTCTGGCGCGCGCCTCCTGCAGTGAATCAGGTGGGTCGCGAGATGAATCATAAGGTTCTGCCTTCCGAAGGAACTTTCCCACTCGCGGAGATCGGTGAAATGCAGCGGTGTCAGTGAGAAGATTACAGCGAAAGGAGATGAAAGAGAGAAACTTCATAGAAACTATTATCATATTATAAATATGAATAAGAAGCACTAAAAATGGAGTCATTTAGTGAGATGTTATTTATTGTCAACTCTATATCTTTGCTAATCGCGGCGCTCCTGTCCTTGGGGAGAACTTTCAAAACAGGGCCAATGGAAGGTGACACTAGAACTAAGCTCATGAGAAGGGAAATACGCTCGGGAGAACAGAAATTGCTCACATCCTCCACGAGAAACTCTTCCCCTCAGGCTTAGTCCCAAACACAATAATGGTTGAATCTCTCCGCTCATGGATTCCCCCCCCCCTTAACAACAAGCGCCAGCAACCTAAGCGCCCTAACAGCCTTTTGCTATTCCTTTTCTTCTACTCCTCCCGCTGCCTTTGAATATCCACGAGTAGTTCGAATCGCAGGAGCTTGTGGATTCTATCCGCGATGTGCACACGTTCTGACGTGTTGGATTCCACGATCGACGGGCTACTTGAACTCAGCCCTTTAAACCGCCTCTGCGCTCTCTCGCGGGTCCCTCTCCTTTCCAAGGCTTAGTCCCCGTTCTCTAATCGTCTGTGCTCTAGCCATCGTGGCAGGACCGCTGAGGAAAAATCAAGTAATCCGTAAACCAGATTCCACCGCAGAAGCCCACTAAGACTTGGCCTCGTCAGGATCGCCGCGCAGCCCGCCGCGCGAGTCGCTGCGTGCACCGCCGGACGCACCAAAAGTCCCGCACCCCCCTCCGAAAGGGAGGAAAAATAAAAATATTGGAAATCTGCGCAACGCACGGTTGACCCTGGGCACAACCAACCTCGCGCAAGTTGAACCCGCTGGGCTGAGGATTAGACTGCGAACACTTATTCGCTAGACTTTTGGCCTTCACTTTTCCCGGAACTTGGATAGCTCCTTTAAAGAAAACCGCTCCAAAACTTGTATGATGCTCAAACGACCATCGCCGAGTTTGTCGCCTCCGGAGCTCAAGCGTTCTAAGTGGCCGAACTGAGAGTTGAACTCGTTCGCAAATTTAGCATATGGACCCCAAATAATATAATACTTTTCATTTCAGTCGTTAATGTTTTGCTGACATGCGATATATGCACTCGAAGTTCGGGGTCAAGAACCGCAAGAACTTTCTTCACGACGTAATCCCTGGGGCCAAATCAGCCCTCACACCAGGTACTGGCAAGCTACACGTAATCAACACATCTGACGAGAACGGAAATGTAAATGGGCCACGTTTTCATGATCTGAGTAAGTACTAATACGGCAGCGTTGAGTGGGACGGCTCGGGAGAGGCTGATGAAATCTCAGGGTATAGAGTAGCCGACAAAATCGAAGGACTGAGGAAGTCTGTAGGTTGATGCAGAAGCGCCTGCATCAGAAGTATCGCGACCATTCGCAATTTAATTTGTGTTAACTTCTCATTTAATTCCTATCCGTTTATTTCTCAACCTATATGCTCTTGACCATCTCAGAAGTGATCGTTTTTCTCATGATCGATTTGGCGCCAAAATAGGGGCTGCCCGGGGGGACGGGGGATTGGAGAGTCAGTCTTCTTGACACTACGCCTCGCTGTATTCTTTGCTCAAGTCTTTCTCCTGACGCTGCCCCTCCCTGTATTCTCTGCAGTCTTCTTGTATTCCGCTACAGTATCCTGTTGGAAGATTATTTGAGTTGTATTCATAAATAATTGTGTTATTCGCTGTTTTGTGCTGAACGATATAGTACACTGAACCACCGCCAGTCAACTTATGGTGCATCCGGCTCCAAGGAAAGGGACGCAGATATTCTAGATTTAATTATACGAAAATTTTGAATTCAGTTTCGTCGCATCACATTCGGGATTTATCGTGGGCGCCTTAGATCGACGTTGGTCTTTTCATAAGTGGGCTTTTCTAAACGGACGCCTTTATTTTGCATTAGTGGGTTCACATTTATGAGTTGAAGTGGACCTCTTTATCACTATTTCTGTGATCAACTTCAAGAAAGCGACGCTTCCTGTTCAACAAAAAATCGTACTTTTATTTGATTTTCTTCGATTTCTTCACATTTTTTCTTTCTTTCTTGCAAACAGTAAGAAAAACATACTGGTTTGAAAACAATATTGACCCAATCACTTGAGAATGGTTGGCCCAATGACGCTGCGCTCCCAAAAAGGGCTCATTACCAGCTACTGCAATGCGCTAACTCGTCTGACAGAGTACTATGTCGGCGCATACATCACAACAGCACTGTCGATGTTAAAATATGTCAGTGCCAGGCCCGTCGACGGTAACCGTACAACAAATTTTCCTAGCTTTCCCCTTCCGCTTTCTGCAGTGTCCAAGCGGAGATGGACTACGGCGACAACATACTGGTATATGTTTACAGCAAATGGGAGCGCTAGCCCAGAGGATGATTGAAATCGACATCGTGAACGTGATTATCGTCGTATGGCCAGACGAGATGCCGATGATCAATGCGACAAATGGTCACTGCTTTGGAAGCGCCATCTTCAGCCCGGTGGTACTTTACTGTTCTTCCCAAGTCCATACGAAGACTGTAATCGCCGAGAGTGGACCACCATGGGTGAAGTTTGTGCGGAATTTATACGTTTCCTGACGACGCCAGATTGCGGCTTCGAAGCAGTAGTCAGAGACCATTATAGCGAAGTGCTTGAATCTTCACCTTATACACACCCTGCTACGTGTCTCGGGACCGATGCGCGTTAGAAATCTCCGTTCAATGGTCGTCAAATTTTGTTGTACTTGGAGAAGCTCAGAATCACCGTGGGAGATATAATCATGCTGTCAGTATTCACGCCTGCTCCTAAGCAAGTCAAATAGAATAAGACGTGAAGAGAAGAATGGCAAAGATGAAGATTGATGAACACAAGCCAAATTTTTTTCGTTATAGCCGATCCACAGCGAAATCGTCAACGACTTCGTATAGCATACAAAAAGAGTCGGGCCGGGCCAAATTCAATTGATTACGGTTACGGTCGATCGATGTAGCGCAAGGCGTCTGATAGTCGAATGCGCGCGAAAAGGAAATTAGCGTGACGGACTACAGGGCGCGAATCGGTCATTCGAGGATTCTTCCGCACCCCCTCCGGCTGTCCCTGGCCTCGTCTACCTCCTCCAGCAGCCCCTCCCCTTCGTTGTATTCAGGGTCAACCCTAGTCCCGGGAAATCTCCCCTTCTATCTCTTTTGTTTTGCATTGTTGTAATTTATTTCACTGTCGCGTGTTTTCGTTTTAATAAATTTTTACTTCATTCTTGTACCATCGATCGCGAGCGGTCAGTTCCGCACTACTTGTGGGCGCTTGTTATTGGCCAAGCTAAGTTGGGGGCCAAGCGCCGCCGTTCGCGACGCGGTCGGAAGCTTTTGTTAACCTCGGTTTCTTTTCTGCTTATATTTTTCATCGTCGCTTGTTTCGTTTTTTCGCTTGCTTGGCAGCTCTTAGTCGGAGGCCTAGCGTGGGCTGCTGAGTGTACGCACTGCTAGGAAGTTCGCGAAACTCCTTGAGACAGTGTGGTGTTTGGTTGCCTGTAACGAGGCAATCGATAGTTGCAATCCCAGTTATCTAAAGTAACTCTTCTCAATTTTCGATCGGCAGGGATTTCAGCTGATTGTTCCGGGGAGGCATCAAACACCACACAAGTGCCATAGCCTCGGAATGGCAGAAGGCGTGGCGATATGGTGCACGAAAGCAATTCGCACATTGCAGGACAGATGTCCGAGACGGTCGTGGCCGAGCAGATGGCAGTCGATGAGAATTTTAGCGATGCGGAGCTAGAAGAGCTCAAAGTTTGTGATCGCGTTTTGAGAAAGGTGAAGGGCACAGAGACCCTGCTCGTGGCTGAGGTAGTCAGGCATCGGCGGTCGTCAGATCCTAAACGGGTGTCCTTTGAGGAGATTGCTGGTAGGGTTACGCAGGACACCATGGTGATGGTGTTCGATTTGAAGGAGACGTGCGTGAGAAAAGGAAGGCGAAGAAGAAGAAGAGCGTGAATGCTATGCAATGGTGGCGGCAAGCATGGGATGCACGAATCAAAACGAGTTTGTGAGAAAGATAAAGGAGTTGCTTGAAATCTCCGTAGTGGTGGACGAGGTTACAAAGTCCACGGGCTGGCAGACCAAGATAAATATAAGTAACTGTTCTTACTTTGTAAGAATTGATGTTATCGCATGTGATCGGTGTGGGATTCTCTACGGGCGATAAATCGTCGAAGAGCGTTGATGAAGTCTGTGCTCATGCTAGATACTAGCTCTGAGTGCATGAGACGTGTGATGTGCTTGTAGAGATGCATTCCACACCGAATTGGTTCCATTTCCGTCCTTCATAACTTTGGGAAGAACGAAAAAATCGAGCCTCAATATTCTGAAATGGACGGCTACGGATTACTCTTCGTTGTGGTAGGTCGGTCGAGTCCGGATACGGGTACGGCAAAGCGTAAAGTGTCCACACTTTACGCATTTGAGGACCAATCTCCGAGCCAGTTGGCGTACATTCCGCGCCATTCTTATCCTTGGGGCAGAGTACGCGACGTCAACCATTCGCTGATTTATTTTTTTGTTTCTTTTTATTTACCAGATTAGTCCCCCGTCAACCGCCGGGACCTTCCTTTCCTGCGCAAGCTTTCTATCCTCCGCTATGGTCCCTTCCTCCTGTGACACCAACACCTCCTGGAAGTGACGCGTATGCAACACAATGGTGTTTCATACAGTAGAAGGGACACAATCATGATATGACGGTAGATTTTTCGCTTCCCTTCCTCATCCTCCCTTCCTCTCTCCACTGCCCTCCAGCTGCCACTGCAGCACCATGTGGAATGAACGGAAGTGTGCTAAGCAGGTGTTTATATAGCCCTAAGAGTGTTATCACAACTATCCTGCTACAAAACATTGATATCTCAAATCCTGTAAGCTACCCGATTTGTTAGCGGTTTGTTTATCCCATGAGCTTCCTTCTCACTCACTTCATTTTGCGGACGGACACACATACACACACACACACATACACAAACCGACACACAAAGTTAGCGCTTTATATAAATAGAAGGATATCCGTTCACTCCTATAACCTAATGCTCTTGACCATCTCAGAAGTGATCGTTTTTCTCGTGATCAATTTGGCGTCAAAATAGGGGCTGCCCGGGGGGACGGGGGATTGGAGAGTCAGTCTTCTTGACACTACGCCTCGCTGTATTCTTTGCTCAAGTCTTTCTCCTGACGCTGCCCCTCCCTGTATCTCTTACAGTCCTTCTTGTATTCCGCTACTTGTCCTTTTGGAAGATTATTTGCGTTGTATTCATCATAATATTTGTGTTTTCGCTGTTTTGTGCTGAGCGACATAGTACACTGAACCACCGCCAGTCAACTTAAGAGACTTTTATCGAAGATGTGATGTAACAATCCAGGAAGATCAAGTATAGCGTCATCTGACTGACCGAGACGAGAAGGCACCGCCCGCTACACGCCGTTTTCGATACTGGAGAAGAACTGTTCCTTGGAACATGCGGTAGCAGAGGCGCTGGCGGTGGGGTGTCTCAGCCGATTCGTGGTAGGCAGAACGAACAAAATCAGCCGCTCAGCATTGAGAAAATGGGGTTCATTCAGGTTTGACAATTTTCATCGCCTTTTCTATGGGATCGGAGAGTTATACCGGGAAAATGACCTTTCTTAAGGTCATCGTCGGCGACTTCAACGCCAAGATTGGCCCAAGAAGAACGGCTGAAGAACTTCACATCGGTACTCACGGAATGGAATGGAATGAGCAGGGCGAAAGACTGTCGGAGTTTATCATGTCGACCAACACCATCCATGGTAACTCACAGTTCCAAAAGCCCTCTCACCTTCGTTGGACACCAGATGGACAGTTCCACAACGAGATAGACCACAGTGTCTTCGCCATATTCGACTTTCGGCATCATCTTCAGTCGAAGTTTTGCCTGACCGACGTCGCTGTTGTTCCAAAGTTCTACACGGGATCGGACCATCGTCTCCTCCGCGCAAGATTCCACTTCTCGATGCGTGTTGAGAGAGCTGCAAGTTCAGGAAGCGAACCCCAATACAATCATCGGCTGAAATCACTTCATTTGTCAATTTATGGAGGACTAAACAAGTTCACGAGAGCGTTCAAAGGCAGAGTGCGATTTATCGGGTGACGTCTATCTTTTCTCTCTTTCCTCACTCTCAAACTACAAATGAATCCGCGCGGGATCTATGCAGAGAAACGGTAAGAGATGATTCCAAGGAAGAAATAGCAGCAGTATTAGATGAACCAGCGAAGTCAGGGAGAAGCAATGTACGCTTTGCTAGCTACAACGAGCAAGATGACCTGCAGATGGGTCAGACCTTCTTTCATAGTCCAGAATGTTATCGAATATCTGAAATCAGTATTCACAATAAAGCACGGCAGTCAGGTAAGACATCAAAACAAGATAGGTATTTCATTGGGAAAATAGCTATCTCAAATTGTTTGGAAGCCTGGCAAAACCAATATCACAATTATTTCTGTTCAGAGATAAACATTTGGGACAAACATTTGGAAAAACAAATGCCTCGCCATTCTAAGGTAAATGGGTCATGCTTACCATCTAGTTTCAAAATCTTAAATGTATGGTGAATTTAATATCCGTTTCAGAGAATTTCGAAGCAACTATGGAAATTCGCCACATGGGTGCCAATCTCCGAAGATTTGATTTGACTTTTTCTTATCATCAGTCCAGGATCTCATCAAACATCTGAGATCAGTTAAGTAAATTAATAAATTTCTATTACTATTATTCTCCAGCATAATCGTGAAGGGAACCGAAGCGGACTCCGCCAATGAGCGGGACAAACGCTAATGAATAAGAAGAAGAATCGTGGGGGGGGGCACCGTTGTTACGTCTAAGGATGAGGACGTACAAGGGATAATCGATTGATATATTGATACGCCTAAGGGTGGGTACTTAATATCAGGAACTGAGTCAACGATGTTGCAAGATGCGACTTCGAACACTGTTCCTCGAAGCTTCACGTTTAATAATCTTGACAGCAATTCATATTGCACACATGTCTTCTGCTATTATGATAAATTAACGAAAACGAAGGCGAGATGGCCCCAGCTGCGTTAATCTGTCATATCACAGCAGCCGGAATTGGCCGGCGAATTTTTGATGGAAAACATCCATGTTCAGCAAGCTTTAGCCTGTCGCATTTTTGATTCCGCATCCCATTCGTACTATGGTGCACAAGCGTAGTTTTGCTACAGTTTCGGCAAAAGATACTGATGAAGAATGCTTGGCAATCAGCCAGGAATAAAAGCTTTCTTAATATACTAGCTTGAACCCGAATCACTATTATTAGTAAAAGCTCTACCAGGTAAGAAGTGGGAATTATTTTACAGGGATAAATTTTCATGACTCCTACATGTTTAAGCTTCAATGCATCCAATGGATTGCCGCAGTTCGGTATACTATTAGAGAGCCCGTTTTTGCTACATCTATCGATAAGAATTCCGTCAGCTTTGTTCTGAATCGAACGCCCCTACGATTACAAAGACTTGAATAAAATATGCTCAGGGAGCAAATCCGCACCTTCCTCTCCTTCTAACTCGAATTAGAGCAGAAAGGAACACAATCAACACCTGATTAAACTATTGCTTGATCTTGCCTTTAGGGACAATACGTTGTGCCTAGATAAATCGGAAAGCCTGTATTGGTATGGCAAAAGCATCGAAGGTGCCAAGTTGTTGAGCGTTGTTGGTGAAAGATACCTGAAAGATTTGATAGAATGATAGAAACAAATGTTGAGAAGGCTGTTACTGCAGTAGTAGCGGTAAAATGAGATCTGTGGCTTCTCATGATCACTTCAGTATAGGCCCTGAGAAGTCAGTAAGTTTCTGATAAAGGGCTGGCAGCTAAAATTTAATCTTGCCGCTGCCTATCAACCCCTTTATTCAACGAAAACGAACCTCTTCAATACGTTACGGAATCGTGGTGAACTATGTTTAGGACGATTCGTTCGCAACAACATACGAACTTTGAGCCAAAAGACTAGGTCAATCAAAAATTACGCAATCGCTAATCCTATATACAGTCCATATCCGACCGGTTGAGGGGGGCGGTCCCACAGACGTACCAGCGCTGCGCCGCGACAACGCGGGGATGGAAGGTTGCCGTATCCCAGTGATTGAGTGGTGTCTGAGCAATCCGTCCTGCCGTCTGCATTCCTCCGCATGCACACTATCTTAGCAGTACGACGTAGCCTTTCCATCTGCGCTCTCGCCACTTTTCCGTCTGCGCTCTCGCCACGGTCGATCAATCGAAAATTTATCAGCTGTTTTGAGCTGAATCCGGCTAATTTCGGTTAATATTCTCAACTGCGCGCTTCTTTTTTCACAGGTAAGTAAGTTTTAAACATGCTAATTTGCTTCTGCATGTCTTCGATTGATTTTATGTCAACC
The DNA here is from genome assembly GCA_036418205.1 of Ostertagia ostertagi. Classification (NCBI taxonomy): domain Eukaryota; kingdom Metazoa; phylum Nematoda; class Chromadorea; order Rhabditida; family Trichostrongylidae; genus Ostertagia; species Ostertagia ostertagi. Next base: position 3,110 of record MU884210.1, on the reverse strand, counting down.
ATTGCCCCATTAGTAGCAATCTTATTCTTTTTTTTTAATTTTTTTCTCTTTCGATTTAAGTCGTTCTTCATGATAGTGCCTGTTAAGAAGTGTTTCCGACAATAATGGAAACACATCAAAGACACCACCATGAAGAACGAGTTAAATTAATTAAATAAGAAAAAATAAAAAACAAAATAAGAATAATTGCTACTAATGGGGCAATGGTTGGACATAAAATCAATCAGAAGACATGCAGAAGCAAATTAGCATGTTTAAAACTTACTTACCTGTGAAAAAGAAGCGCGCAGTTGAATATTAACCGAAATTAGCCGGATTCAGCTCAAAACAGCTGATAAATTTCGATTGATCGACCGTGGCGAGAGCGCAGACGGAAAAAGTGGCGAGACAGATGAAAGACTACACTCGCTACAAGAATGTAACTTCAGCATTAGGCTGATGTTACCGTAATCGGGACAGCGCGTCAAATGAGATGCATTATCGGCGCGCGCACACAATCTACGTTGTACTTGACGGCAAACGCTTTCGGAAGATTCTGGAAATGTATCGTGCATTTAGTCGACGCTTCAACTAGTTCCTCACCTTTTATCTCATATATATCCCAACAAATGGAAATGACGCTCTACACTAGTATAGTCCACTAGCAGCATTGTAAACAGCGCCAAGTTAAGGCTTGATTCCTTTCCTCTATTAGGCCAAATTTAGAACGAAAAATTACTCGTTAGAAAGCCAATGAAGTCGTATTTCAAAAAAGGATCAACCAATTCACAAGCTTGCTGTTGCTAGTTTCTAGGAGAAGCAGAGTATTATTTAGAATTTCCATATCGAGAAGGTTGTCGGCTCAATGGCCAATGGCAAAACTGAGTACGCAAACAATAACCTTTGCACTATGGGAAAACGCTCATCGCCTTATTATGAAGTTCAGTCCTATTAGCAGTGATGCATTTGACGAGATTTTCGAAATATATTGGTTTATGGATGAGAAGAGCACGCGCCAATAAGCCCGACAAAGTTACATATCAGAAATTGGAAGGACTAGTCATCCTCTTTCATAGAACGACACATGGAACGCATCGTTTTCTTGCTGATTGTTCGTGACTTTCACTCGATCGAATGATACCAACTTGCTCATCCACTCCCCGGTGTCCACGGCACCGTATGATGAGGAATAGCGAAATGGTGTTCGCGCTTCTCCCCTGCCGTTTGTAGACCAGTCACCTGCATTGAAATTATACCTGGAGATAGAATACCTTTACCAGAATACCTTGACTACCATGCGGATAAAAGTAATGTTTCTGCTAAGCTAATCTTTGTCTCGTGAGATAAAACTGATTTGGACCTTGTCGAGCTTGCCCCGCGAGTGAATAAATGGACAGCTTCCTGTCAATTCAATGGAGAGGGCGTCAAAGTTAAAATTACGCACACCGGTCTGAACTCCAAGAGATCCGCTGATGAAACTTCAAAGAAGCTTCGTCCCCAAGTTTGGGGATGCATCCCCTCATCCGCAGAGGGGACGCGTTTCCCAACTTGGGGACGCATCGTCAACTTGGGGACATATCCCAAACTTGGGGAGTATGGCACCCGGCCCCAGAACTACCATACAGTGCCAATGCGCATTGCGGACGCTTATGTCGTCAAGTACAACGTAGATTGTGTGCGCGCGCCGACAATGCATCTCATTTGACGCGCTGTCCCGATTACGGTAATATCAGCCTAATACTGATAGTTTTTGGACGTCGTACTGCTAAGATAGTGTGCATGCGGAGGAATGCAGACGGCAGGACGGATTGCTCAGAAACCGCGTTGTCGCGGCCGCAGCGCTGGTACGTCCGTGGGACCGCCCCCCTCAACCGGTCGGATATGGACTGTACCTTTCTTATGATTTTATAAAGAGCACCCTTCCCTTATGAAAGGATTTCAATTACCCTATAATTGTTAACGATGACATGAAAAAAATATGAATAGAGGCGGCCGCAAATGTCCGAGGACTTACGAATAAGCCTAATATGCAATTGGTTAAGGGATCCTGAGGGAAAATTGAAGTACAAATTTTCTTACACTCCTCCCATCATATATAAGCGCCACCTCTACTTGAAGGCAGGCCGGCCTTTCGACTTTTCGTTTGAGGCATGGTGTTCCCTTGTTCTCAGGCTTCGAGTATTGAAGTTTCTCATTGCCCAAGTAAGCGCTGAAGATTGTTGAAAGAAGCTATTGAGATTGGGCTCTTCGCTCAAAGGCATGAGTCAACTTCGATTGGTGTGCTATGTTGTTCGAAAGTTAGACAAGAAATGCAATGAGGAAGGTAGTGGGAGAAAAAGCAAAAAACGCCACAGGAACTCCTGGAATTTCCCTTGAGAGATCGACGCAGAGGCACAGCGCTGCGAGGAGAGGGAATCTTTAGAGAGTACGTTGTACGAAAGAGGGCACAAAGGCCATGTATGTCGCGATGTATGTCGCGAAGGATGGCAGCACGGCGGTACACAAAGCAAGCCTTATGGTTAGTGCCGTTGCCTCGCACTTTTGAGTCGCGGCAGTGCCGCGACTTTGTTTGGAGACCCCTATTTCTCATACTAGTTGGGATTGGCTCTTAGGACTTGGTCCCAACCCGTGACTCCAAGCAATTTCTCCTTGTGGTAGATTGTTGATTTTAATAGTTCCACGAATATTTCACTCTTGATCGTAAACTTGGCGAAGAAATTTCGCATGGCGTTTAGCTTTTTCCGATTGGCCTGCAATGTATCCGACAATAGTCACGACCTCAATAGATGGGGTATTCCCTCTTCCTAACTTCTACGTTGTTCGCTTTGTTCTCTATTTGATGGATGTGGATGGGCGGTGTCCAGCTCATCCGAAGTTTTCTTGAGCAGTTTCTCCAGCTCCTCAGAATTCCAAACGTAAGCAGGTTCTCGTTTCCAGCACAAGAACCATCACATAGCTTTGCTTGTATCAACCTAGCCTATCTTTCGCTCTGTGCGGGACGCTCTCTCTTGGTAAAATGCCCAGCAATCCCTGCTAAGTTCTCCTTCGTCCAAAAACTTATTGTGTTCGGAAGACAGTTCTAATTGCTAATTAACAAAGGCCATCGGCGTCTGTGAAACTCGCACAGTCTA
>MU884208.1:0-11263 GCA_036418205.1 Ostertagia ostertagi | reverse complement strand
ACGTTGAGCCGTATATCGCCTCACCTCGACAAATCATTGCAATAGGACGAATTACGTCTAAATGGCACGATGGTCGGGAATTTCTGCATTGATCACTCTTTTGGGTCGAAGTACGGGTGCGTGGCGCATCCGTACTAAGGGAAGACTGCTCAGTGCATCTTCTTATTTAAGCATACGAAGACAAGAAACGCTATAAATCTGTGCAGACGTTCACCGTTGTGAATCTATTGATCCGCAACCGATCGCCGGCCAAGGTCGTCGGCGACAAGGGCCAGCCGTCCGTCTGAAGAGTCCGGTTCTCTCGTTATGGTGTTCCTCGCACTCGATTTCCACCCGGTCTCACTTCTCGCCGACTTTTTTCATGCGTTCCATGGCTAAGCCTACGTGTTACACTTCTGTCCACTGTATTACTAATTCCTGCAGTGAACCGTTTTTGCCCAGCTCAGCCTTTCGATTTCTCCGTAAATTAATTCATTCCAAACTCCTCCGAAAGCCCCTATCCATTCAAAAGATGCCCAAATCAAAACCTGAAGAAGGCCAAAATTTAGCTTTCGAGAGGCGAATGCGATGATAATCGTTCAAAGTTGATTTGTCTAGCCCTATTCGGTAATTTTTATGAATAGAGCTGAGTGTCAACAGTTGAAGCAAGCTTTGAGGAGTATCCCTATGAAGAAAGTATGTCGGTAAGAGTATCACTGTTAGCCATATAGTAGCCCCTGACGGATGGCCTTGTTAACAATCCCGTCTCAAAAAGAGCTCACAGATTACAGTCAAAAGAAGCATCCCATATACTGCATGTGAGGAGATGGTGAACTGGGCAGACCACTCGTTCGCCGGCGGAATTCGTTAGATTGGAACTTGTCTCCAGAAAACTCCTTACCCATTGAGACTTTCGAATCTACTGCTAAGGTAAATGCTTAGAGCAGATCAGCCTCCTCCCCAACCCTCTAGATAGATCCTACCCAATTTCGCCGTGAGCATGCGTCTGTACTTAGCCACGAGATGTGGAAGCTCTACCGAAGGCGAACCCACTGACACACTACCTTTATAAAACCTGGTGGATTAAGTAAGAATAGTAACGGAGCTCGAAAGAAGTCGTTCAGTATCTCTTTTTCGTTGATCCGCACAGCCATGATGTGATCGCTGATCCTGTTCACAGCGGAGACATAGTCCTTGAGCGACTCCGCTACCGCTATGGCCACGCCGTTCCGCTTGGTGTCTTCTCCATTGTAGTAGAGCTTGACACCTTCCCCGATTTCCCTGGCCTTAGCACCTTTCCATCGCGTCTCCTGAAGGCATAGGACTTGGATATTCCTGCGCGTCATCAGATCAGCAACCTCTCGGGACTTCCCAGTTAGCGATCCTACGTTCAGAGTCCCAATTCGAACTAGCTTCTTTGGCCGAGGCCGTTCACTCCTCGGTAGCCCTCGCATACTGACCACAGAACTCGGGCGGGGGTTCTGCGCGCCACTTCCGGGTGACGTCCTAGCTTTATCACTGATTCTTTTTCGACTTTAGACATGCTTGTTGTGACGGGGTCTTCATTAGCCGGCCTGTCAACCTCTGAGCTCGGCAGGGATCGAGTTCGCAGGTTTCAGAGGTGCAAACATGAGTCTACCCTCCTAACTCCTCGGCTAGCCCTGCCTAGAAATTCCTACCATTGTAGATGCCTTTTGCGACAAATCAAACTTTTTCTCGAATCTGATACGAAATATTCTTCATCTGTTCGTTCTCTAATACCGTAATTCAGCACTGTCCACCACATCCTCTGATTCTCTCCGAGCAACTGTAATTGTTATTTCTAGCCCACAACGACTTTTGTTACTCTCCCACCATTCAGTTAACACCACTTCACGTTAAACGTGAAGATGCATCATTGAAACCGAATATGCTTGTGTTGCATGCAGATCCCGCACACAACATACCGCCCTTGTCATGGCTCCAACGGACTTTTCTCTTCAGCCACGTATTCCTTGCAATTAAAGAAGATTTTGGTCTCGAAAAATCTACGCTAACCCTAGTTTTGTTTGTTAACTGCTGTTTTAATGCCGCAGTTCGCGTTGCGAATGTTTCACAGTAATACTGGGTTGTGAACAAAATTTTCCCCCCAGCGGACCTAGACCCGCACTCCTTCCTCTAGATCTAAGTGATCTTCCTCGGCTTCCTCTCACCTGATGAACTTCTCGCGCCAATTTGTGTAACTTTTTGAGCGAATAACCAACCAATTCTATCCACAGTCCCGTGCTTTCAAACTCCAGACGTAAGTGAAAGTGACAAAGCTCGTATACGAACCTCATTCATGTCCACCCAAACCTCTATAGCCCCTAGCATCCGAGTACGCAATTGCGCTTCAAAACAAAAGGAGGAGCAAGAATTCTCTCACTGAGTTCAAACTTCATCAACAGTTGCATCTCACCTTCCATCAATTTTCGCTTTACTTTCTCTCACTTCTCTGAACCCTTTCGCACATTTATTTTTGTCGCCACAGCAAGACAAGAGAGCAGCCTTTAGGACTAATCCTAAGAGGAGCAGGAACTTTGGGAAGATTGGAAATTGCTCACTCATCCTAAATTTTTCCTCCCCCGCATAAAGCTTGGCTCCGTTTCTAACAAAAAGGAGATGTTTTACGTAGTTTTGAATGCGTTGTCACTACAATACCCCAGTATTTTGCGATAGCACCAATTTTTGATTAGGTTGTCCCATTAATGGTGTCGCTTTTTCTCAAACAGAAGGTTTTTCAACCAATATTCCACTTTTTCATGTCACGGCATGCGTCATTCAAAAAAGACTGATCTGCTCTACAATAACAATATGTTTTGCTTCCACCGCTGTTCCAGAGTTTTCAAATTTTAGGCCTGCAAAATGGGAGGTCCAGCCGACAAAAATTGACCAAACCGACAACTAGCTCTAACTTTATTTCCCTTCGGAGAAATCAATCAATGATGTACCCTCTACTTACCATGACCTCTTCTGAACAGTCCACTTTTAGGTCGCCAGAAAAGCCCTGTCATTTTTCTTCCCGAGTACTGTTTTTGTTTACCGCTAAATCAGAGGGTTTTCGAACTGAAATTTTTTCTCCAAATCCCACTAATTTTTACCAAGAGTATCATCATTCGTTAGCTTGTTTTCTGCTCCACTAGGCCGTATGTTTTGTTTTTATTTTGATTATGAACTAGGTTGGATTTTAGGCCTATGTGAAAAGGTGCCCAGTCCAGAATGACAATACTGCCTAAAAAACAACTCCCTGAGGATGACAGAATTAATCGAGCGAGCATTTTAAACTCCAAACTGTTCTCAATACCACTAGATTGCAAATGCTCCGGCTGACTTCCGAGTCTAGATAGTTCTTAGTCACGGAGTTCTGGCGGAAAAACTAAATTGGAAAAAGAACGACGCGACCCATTGAGAAGTCCAGTAGCGGAATATACAGGGGAAGTCGTAGGTAGAGGGCATACCATTGACCGAATTTTCCTCGAGTAAAATAGAGTTACAGCTAGTTGTCGGTTTGGTTGACTTTCTTTGACTGAACTTCAATTTGCAGAGCCTAAAATTCATGGTCTCTGCAACGACCGTGGAAGAGAAACAAGGTTTAGAAGAGCAAATAATCCTTCAAAATGGTATTTGACTTGATGTCCAAACAATGAATATTAGATAAGAAAAAATATTTTTGCGTTCAAAGGGGGATGTTCAGTAAATGAAACATGGGAGGGGTGCATACTGCAGAACGATGGGCGACAGCCCCACAAAATGAATAGAGACTGCATCGCCACGTGCGTACCACGTGTACACTGGATGTCAACGTGCATGGCCAGGCCGCCTCTTCCGCCAAAGCTTGCTCTTTATCTTGTTAGAGGCATCCAAAGCTTGTAGGTGTTCACTAGTTACGTTACCAGGATTAGTTGCGTGCAAGCAGGTCGCCTTAGCACTCTTGTCTAATAACAGTGAACATAAAGTGGGTGGGGTTCACTCCTACCTCTCTCGGACCTTGAAGTCGTTTCTCCTTGAATTTTGTTAACCTCATCCTCTATAGTCTCATCCAAATGCGATCGTCGCTAATTCGCGTACTATCAGAACTTCATAGGACGGTAACTGCCACATCACGCCCCGTCATTTCTATAATGAGACACTTCAGCGAAGTATCGGACTGTCCCGCGCCCGAACATATACTATGCTACTCATAAGCGCTACACTGTTTAGGTGCATGCGGGTCTCAATACGGGTGTTATTTATCTTAATAGTTTACACCGTTTTTGTATGTGGTCAAGAGGAGACAAAGGACGAAGCTACACTGAAAAGCGACTCAAAGGATGAAGAAGATCTCAACAAGAAGGACAATTCAACAGCCGCACTACCGCGTTGCGAGCACATCAACCCATACTAAAAAGTGGTTTCTGAGATGATAACAGATTGAAGAGACCTTGATTACCAGACTTGCGATTGAAAAGGTCCTTACTCAAGAATGAAAAGCGGATAAATTTGCTTCAAACTATCATTCACACAGTTCGCATCAGTAGAAACGCAATCGGCAGAATGGTTACCGAAGTAACCACATGATATACAGGATTATCACATTAATAGAATAATCCCACTCACATGCAAAGATTATTAACATTGTGTGTATCATACTCTCTTCTAGTGGCCGTTTCAAGCCTGACGTCCATGCATGAATATCCTCAAAAAAGACATGTAATCACAAGTCACATCGTTCACCGACGATCACCAACGATGAGGTTAGCCTTACCCCTTTTACTACCAGCGAGGAATTCTAAAATCCTACGGCGGAAGCGATTCGACTAAAAGAGGAGAGCGCAAATCGGGCGGACCAAGATAGTGCACCCCTAGTCAGCTACTTGGTGCCAGGAAAGCGATGTAAGACGCTCTCACAACCTGAAAGGTGCGCTGGTTGCTGAGCAGGACTTCGAAAGCGCTCCGCCCCCAAAAGCGATCCGCCCACTGGTTTACTTGTTGATTTGGACGAGCTGCGTGGCCAGCAGCGGCGCAAATGGAGCATCTCGATCAATGCGCTGCGGTTTCTTCCATACGTCCACTTTTCTCAATCTGTTTGCCTGTTTACGAGTGGAAACAGACCAAGTGGCCAAAAAAGGGGTCCTCGCTTTTGTAACGTTTTCTCCTGACGATTCTCGTTGTTCCTTGTGCTGGGTACCACTGGAGCACCCAACACATCCACTACCTCCTTACATTATAGCAATCGCTGCCTGCTTAATTTCATTTTTCTCCGAAACCTAGAAATCTTAACAATCTAATCGGAGCCAAGTCTCCACTTGCAGAATCTCCCTTCTTGGGGCATTGCTTTTGAAAATACATCGTGCATGAAACGAACCAAATCCAGTCCTGATTCACCCACACTGGTCATTGCCTGTTCGCCGGTTAGAGAAATTAGGGCAGGGTATGTCTTGTGTCTTCGAGCTCTTCCAAAGTTCCGTGGAACAGCTCAGTGCATGACAGTTGAAGCTCTTTTTTAGCAACAGGTACCGTCTTATAACAAATCAACAGTTAATCTGCAGCTTAATAAAATCTACCATGCGTGTAGAGTTGGCCAATGTCTCAAGCCCACAGACGTTTACAGTGACAGCCAACGTGAGGCCCTTTCCCTCAACTTGCCATACCGACTCCAACCCGACGCAATATAGAAAACTAGAAAGGTGCGGAGTCTGCTGGAAGAGCTCGTGAAGGCTCTGAACTGGCCGTACCTTGGTTTATTAGTGCATCTCACAAATACTGAAGCGGATTCAGTAGAACCTTCGCTGGAGTCTTCTTAACGTCAGTGATGCTCCAATTTTTAGGAAAGGACGTACTACCAGTTCGGGTTTCGAAGTTTCGCCTTCGATGTGATGGCCAGCGATCGACTCGGTATGCGCAGAGACCTTGGCCATCAATGCCATGAGCTGTGAGGTCTCCCAAAATCTGAGCTTTTCAATTTGATTCATTTTGATTCAACACTTATTAGATGCCACAACACAACGTTCGAAGGTGAATTCTCAACATCTGTAGTCATCATTCACCACAACGAGGCTCTATCGGTGCTTCTGCGAATGCTTACAGGTATACTGTAGTCAAACCCTTCATATTAATCCATTATCGATTAAGTTTGCCAAGGTTACTGTAATAGATGAACGTGGCCCATTCAAAACAAACCCTCTGATATGGCGCATCTGGGTGTCGGCCAGGAGCTGGGTCAACCACCGCTCTCTGCTCGTTTTCGAAATTTCCCAACCCTGGAGGGAACTGGTCCTTTCACCACCCCCGATCACCCTCGCCATCATGGCTGTTCCTATAGTATTTGAGGCGCTATCATAATGTACGGGGGTACCCTTCAAGACTTATCCTGAGGGCTGGCAAGAACTCCGGGGGAATGAAAATGGCTGACCCACCTGGAGTCTCTCCCCTCTGCCTAAGGCTGAGTCCCATTCTAAACAGAAAGGAGATGTCTTACGCGGTCTTGAATGCACTGCCACCCAATGCCCCCGCATCTTGCGGTAGCGCTATATTTTTCTGTTAGACCAGTTGACGCACTGTACTCCTGTCCTCAATATCCCTTCAAGAATTGTCGTTGACCGAAAGGAGGAGGGAAGAAGACAAGAGGGACAGCAAATGTCCAACATTGACCCTGACCCTTGATGATTTTTTCGTGAGTGAAAATTTTGCCAAAGTTATCGAAACCCTGTTGAGGACGACCCCTCTCTCCCTCCACTACAAAACACTCCAACTACCGATCTTCTCCAAAATCTCGAATACGACCTCTCCTCACAATCACAATAGGCAAAACCAGAAATACTACCACTTACCGAAAATCCCAACTAGGACCCAGCGTTGATGAATGCTCATGCGGTTGATCGGTCAAGAAGCCGCTTGCGGCTCGCGCGGCGGCGTTGTGAGTTGGGCGCGACATCTTCCTCACTCGCCGCTTTCAGCGTGCGGCAGTGCAGTGTGAGCCTCTTGACCTACTCCCGGTTTTTCTGTACTCTTTCGAAAAGACAAGACCATAGAAAAGCTCATACAAAGCAGGATATGTTGAGCGATTCTCGATTTCTGAGGGAATTAAGCTCAGAACTCCATCAATTCCAACGAATGAGCACTTTGCAGGCATTTTCGAGCGAACACCTGCTCACCTACTCCATGAAGTGATTTTGTATGAGGATGCCAGCGAAGAAGAACACAAACTCTCCGACTACCTCAAAACCTTTGCCATTACGAGTGGATGGAATGATAAAATAAGAGTGGAAAGGAGCGAGGAGCGCCAAGGTCTCATCAGGGCTAAGGTAAATTACCAGACTATTGCTTTCTAACTTTTTATAGCAAACTCAGGTTCACTGATTTTAGACCCTTGCGTCCCGCCTTGCCACAGGTGAAGTGATCGTTTTTCTGGATAGCCACTGTGAAGTCACAGAACGTTGGTTGGAACCACTGCTGGCTGCGATCGCGGAGAAACCACAAAAGGTGATGGACGCCAAATGACAAGGGCATGAGACAATATTGAGAATTAACGGGGGCGGATTCTATTGAAACAAACACCCTTCACTTTTGGAGTGGCCAGCGCGCCAAGTGAATTGATGGCGAGTTGACTAAAACAGAGGTGAAGCAAAGAAAACCGTCAGTGATGCCCCAAACAAGAATTTCCTTTGAACTATAGGGAAGGGCGGAGCCAGACGAGTTGTACGAATTTCTCCGCTCCACGGCTCCACTCACCCGCGCGTGTTGGAATTGGCCGCTACGTCGCAATCCACGTTGGGTGTCATGAGGGGCGACGTAACCCGTCCATACTTTGAAATTATTCGCCACAAGTCAAATTTACAAGTTACGACACCCTTGGGCTAACCCCACCCACTGAATAAATTTCTCGTCACTTCTGCGGGGGATATTGCTTTAAGATCACTGCGCTTTCCCTAGGTTTAGGCTGTCCTAATTCGGGGGAATGGACATATCAATGGTTTAGTCAAGAAGGTATCCTCCCGACTGTATGGGCCGGACTCAGACCAACCTACGCCTTGGTGGGGGCCCACCTTTTATTCGGCATAGGAGTCCACCAATGGGCAAAGCGCAGGGATCTGTTTGAGTCTAGCTTCTACACGTTCCATCCTGACAATGTCTTCCTCCCATTTTCTTAGCCGGCCAAAAATGCCTGCCTTTAGAAAAACCTAGAATTGATGGATACCCCTGTCCACTTTCTTTGAACGTTCTCGTGATTCGGTGGTTGGAGGGGGTGACATGTCTCGTTCCACAAATAGGTTTTGAGAAGCTTACAGTAAGCGCCACTTCCTTCCATTAAACAACTCAAAAATATATTCTCCGAGAATTCGTTCGACAATTCAAGACTAAGAAAGCACTTTCTAGCGTCGTGTTGCCGATTGTCGACCTCATTCATCCGCTGACGTTCGACTACTCGAAAGCGATGATCTCCAAGAGTGGTTTCGATTGGTCGCTGAACTTCAAATGGGTCTACATACATGGGCATTACTTTAGACATCAAGGAAAAGCAACGTGAAACCAATTCGAGCTGTGAGTTCAACGCTAGGCGCTTTGCAAGATACGGCGGTATTCGTGTGAGGAGTGAGCCTATGAGCGCGACAGGAACGTCCTAGACGGATGAACATCAGTTCAACATACCCTGGAGCCTACCTCTTTCTCGCCTGAGGCTGTCAGTCTCATTAACCAAAATCCGTTAAGCTATCTTTTGTTTATTAATTGTTTGAGGGGGGCTTCCAGGTGCACCGCCCACCTACAAGCCCGTATCATTGTGATAGCGCCCCAACCTTCGATTTTGACAGAATGACCAACATTTAGCCAGAAAATTGCCCCTGTATACTGAATAGCGCTTTCTATTCTACTGACTTCCATTACTGGCTATATTAAGATCCCCGTCGATGTCCGGTGGACTGCTGGCTGTTCGAAGTGAATATTTTTCGATTCACTGGGTGAATATGACCATGGGGTATGCGGAAATATGGGTGGCGAGAATGACTTGACCTTGCTCCTCAAACAGGTGAGTTTAGTTATTTTGGGGGCCTAGAAGTAGATTAGAACACCAGCAGTGAGCAATACCATCACTTAGGGGGGGGGGGGGGGGGGACATGGATGTGCGGCGGTGCGGTAGTGGTTGGCGCCAATGCAGCCGATGTTGGGGCACGTTGTTGCCGAACTATGCGGCCTTACAAAGTAAGACAACTCAGGACACCAAACCTGCTACAATTCCACTGCGAGTGGCTGACGACTATGGCCTACGAAAGTACGAAGGGTGACGCGGAATACGGCGAGCATGCCTTATACAGAATTGAAATGGACCAAATACTTTCAGACAATACTTTATGCGCAGCTCGCCCCTCGGCAGCAAAAATGGATTTTGGAGATGTGAGCCTCGGGCTTGAGCTGAAGAAGCGTCTTGACTGTAAGGACATGGATTGGTATTTGGATAATGTGTATCCAGAATTAAAACCGTCGGAAGAACAGGAGAAACACGAAGAGTTATGAGGCCTTTTACTATTGTGATTCGAATACTACCTCGCCTAGAATAGTTTATGGTTAGAGATTTAATTGTTTCAAGCTTTGTTTGAGCTATGAAATATCCTCATCGTCGCCATAGATCATTGATCACAGTGCTTTAGAGTGGTATAGTCCAAAAAGAATAAAGAATAAAGAAACCAACGTGCTTTCGTGACTTAAAAAAGGGAGAAAGTGGATAGAGGTTAGGCAACGAAGAACAAGGATTCATTGCTGAGCGGTGGGTAGTATGACGTTCACCGAAGTGGGCGGAGTCTTATGAATCGAATGAGACGGTCCAGAGCCTGGGTAAAAAAGCTGCTCGTGCTGGACAGGGAAGGTCGAAGGCAGGGTCGGGTCCTATCGTTCGTACTTTTTACAAAGTTTTTGCAACCCCCCTGCTTCACGAGAAGTTTCATACGACCCGCTTTTCACAACACTGGGGTTTCCCTCAAAAATACCGTCGAGCGGGGGTTAACTTCCATGAAACTCAAAATTTCCCTACAATTCCCCCATATTTCCCTTCTGTTTCCCCCACTTTCCCTCCTTTTCACATATACAGTGCGTTTCATAATTATAAGCTCCCCCTCAAATTTTGCAGTTCCAGAATAAGTAGCCATTTAGGAATTTTTCTAGCATTATCAACGGATTCCCCAGCACGAATAACCCCCGTTTCCAAATTTTGGCAGCAGCATCATTTTTCTGAACTTTTTTATAACAGTTTTTTCAATTTTACAGCGTTTCATAATTATAAGCCCTCCCTGAGAAAATAAACAATTAATTATGGAGGACAAGAAAATTCGTGTTTCAAGGGACTTGTAAAGGCTAGAATATGTAGCAAATGCATCTCCAATTCTTATCACCAAATGGCTCGGGGTCGCCTGCTATCTTCTGATGAACAGGCTCAGATTAAAGCTCTTCGTGAAGCTGGGCTTAGTAAGAAAGCCATTTCCAGACAATTAGGAAGATCTGTCTGCTCCATTCGAAGAGTATTGGAAAGACAAGACGTCTACAGATGCAACACAAGCTCTGGACGCCCACGAAAGATTACAGCCCACGATGAGCGAAGAATTCTGAGGGCTGTTTCCAACAGCACCTCCTCATTGAACCAGATACGATCGGAGTTAAACCTTTCCGTGTCAAAAACTACGGTTTGGAGAGCAGTGAGGAGAAGCGAGGACATCGTCAGGCAAGCTTTGAAGAAGGCGCCACGGATTACCGACCGCCACAGAGAGGCTCGACTAGAATTTGCAAGGTTGAACTTAGGAAGAGATTGGACGAAGGTAAGCCTGCGTCACAATCTCACCATACAGCTAAACAATTTCGTTCAGGTCGTGTTTTCGGATGAAAAAAGTTCAATTTGGACGGACCTGATGGAAACAAGTACTACGTGACCTGCGCAAGGAGCCGGTTCACTTCAGCCGTCGCAATTTTGGTGGAGGAAGTGTGATGGTGTGGGGTGCATTTTGCAATGACGTCGTGCTCGAGCTAGCCTTCGTGAGCTGCAGAATGGACTCCAAGGAATACCAGAACGTCTTAGAGCATCATCTGGTGCCCTTTCTGAGCCGGGGTCGTCATCATAATTATGTCTTCCAACAAGACAACGCTGCCATTCACGTAAGTCGTTCAACAAATGAATGGCTGCGATCCCAAAACATAAGCGTTCTGCCATGGCCAGCCTGCAGTTCCGATCTCAATCCGATGGAGAACATCTGGGGCATCATAGTCAGAAAGGTTTACGCGAACAATCGTCAGTTCCAGAGTACGG
>MU884203.1:0-11431 GCA_036418205.1 Ostertagia ostertagi | reverse complement strand
AATACCTAAATTTTTTTTCGGGAATTTGTCCCAGGGGAGAGTTCGGCATGACCTCGTTCTGAATGGTATTTTTACCAATGATTGTTTACTAAAAATTTATTTCATTTTAATTTATTCTGATTTATTTGCTACTATTTCTATCCAAAAACACGTATGAAATCTTCGTTTGGCGGCGGCATCAAAGCACACTAGACCACCCAATTCGCTGAAAATTTACCTCCGAGGTTAATTCGACGAATGCGAACATTACATTGGTTGCCACGAAAGCGCTTGAAAATCGAGGGACAGACGCTGGCGCCAAACAAATTTGATTGCGCTGGGCCTGTGGCGCGAGCGCCATGCGTTTTCACGCCCAGAAAATTTGGCGCTCGTGTTATCCAGGACAACCGTGAAATTTCGGAGAAACCTACTGCGGAAAAGTTGAGAAACCCGAACCATTGTTCGAAAAGGTGGATCTAAGAGTAAATATGTACGTAGCGCTAGAATCCCTCGCGTATGAGTCAATTTCCTTGAACCGGTTGGTTCATCATGGCCAGGAGAGACCAGGCAAGTCCAGAAATACGAAAAAAATTTGGAATACAAAAATATAATTGAGCGCAGTTCAATTCGTCTAAAAAAGCTCGGGTGACCGCTTCAGTACACGAAATAGGCAGGCGCATGACGATCAGGCACTGCTGAGGGCCCGCCTCCTAAATGCCTCATGCACTGAGGAAGAGAAAAGGGGAGAAAGGGAGGGACTCATAAGGAACGATTGAACATTTCAGAAGCCTCATTTGGTGGTAAACGAGGGATCAGGAACTAACGGGGGCGAAGTCACTTTCTCTGTAGGACTGACGCAAAGAGTAGTATGGTAGGCCTTGAATTCGGAAGTGGCGCGGCGGAAGACGATAAATAAGAAGCATGAAATCAATAAATGAGGTCAAAACAAGTAGTAGTACAAGTAAAGCAAAGTTGTAAAAAATGAACGGAGAACAAGGTGGTGGCCGGTCCCGTTTCAGTTTGTGCCACACATTCCACTTAAATTCAAAATCGGGATTGGTTTACGGTTGGGAATGATGAGCTTTGGTCTATGACGACCTGAGCCAGGTCAGCGGATCACCCTCCCGAGTAAATTTCGTACCTACAGAACAACCTTGATGGGATGCAACGTTTGGTTAGCCCGGTAAGATTTGATCCTGGATCTGACACCTGACCGTGGGTGGTAACCGGCACCACTTGCTGGCACCTCACCTCCTCCCCTCTAAGTTACCGGGCATTCATGTTGTTACAGTGCATGTCAAATGAATGGCAATCAACTTATTTGCGGGACTAGCCATCTCAAGGGGGAGAGACTCTGGGGAGGAATGTGTGGCAATTTTTGTTCTTCCTGGCGTTTCCCCCGCCTCTCGCCGTAGGCATTGTCTGTTTTTGTCCATAATCATTCTTCGCGGTTTTTAAAATGCCTAGCTTTGAATCACCGCCTACCCCAGAGAACACTCAGCGCCAAGTTACCGTAGCCTCAAGTTGGTCTTTAGGTGCTTCTGAATGCTGACATCACTCATCACGTGTGCCGACTGCAAATAGGAATGCACTAAGAAATCTTTGGGGTGATGTAATAATGGTCTAGATGTACACGAACAGGAAATAATATAGAAGCGATGCAATCAGATGGAACTTTAAACGGTAGCTTTGACGACAATGCGTGATTTGCACTTAAGCGTGGCTCGTGGCGCACGCCTATTTATGCGGCACTCCAACACCGCACAAAAATGGGCGCAGAATGTGTACCTTAAAGGAGGAATTCACGATTAGAATGAAGGTCGAAGAAAAGGGAAAACTGACCTAGTTGAGGGACCCACGGACCTCCTGAGGGTGCGAACTGACGCGCAATTCGCATGGAAAAATTTGACCTCGGCGACCTATCATGCCTCAAAGCTGGCGGGTCCGGCGATCTCCGCCCACCGATCATCTGATCACTCGCCGTAGTTCAATACGTGGCGAGTGATTAGATAGCTGAGAGAGCGTAGTGTTGAAGAGGGCACAGCGATGAGAGTCGCATCAATGCTCGAATCAACGGGCAAGGAAGGGGTACCATTTCTCGGGTTCTGGGCCGTTTCTCATGGTTCTTCCTTCTTTCGTGTACCACTCACCATCCCTAGGTTAATTTGAAATGGGTTGCTTTTTCATCGTGAATTCGTCCTTTAAAGCAGTTTTTCTATCAAAATTTTGACTATGACAATAAACAAAATATGACTGCAGTCTTAAGCTTTATGATCATGTATTGTTGGAATTAGAAGTGGAAGTTTGGAAAGAAATCTCGGATTTCAAAGGGATGGTGTTTGAAAACTCTAGAATTCAAATGTACAGTAGAATTTTTGATATAGTTCAAACTCCTCCTTGTGTCTTAAGACTGTGAAAAGACGTAGAGGTCCTGATCTGTAATTCACCTTAAGCTTAATAATGTAAAACACTAGTTAATACATCGCCGAGCGAAGTGCCATATCCTAAAACTTCATATAAATTAGCTAGTAACAAACATTTCTGCAAAATATGCTAAACATAGGCGTAACGGAGCTTGCTTATAATTACTGATATGTTGAAAATGTTTTAAATGGGTAAAGAAGAAAATTTTAGAGTGGCACCCACCATTGGGTGCCATTGTCCCACGCGACGGTCATAGTGGCACCCACCGGTGGGTGCCATTGTCGCCAAAAGGGTTAATGACATTTTTTCTTCGAGATTACTCGGTTTGACGCAACACTTCATTGTCAGTGTACAAATCTTTGCAAACTGTTAGCTAATTGGCGAATAATTCACATTCACAAATTATACTTCGCTCAGCTGGTTCGATACGTTTGGCGTCTGGGGCTATATGAACAGGGAATATGTTTTCTTGTTTGCCAGCTTTGCCCAAATCCGAGAACAGGGACCATCTGGTGCTATCAATTGCGGATCTGAGCCAATCTCAAGGAAATCCGAGACGAGAGTATCCGTAGTACAAACGCGATAGGAATGCACGCCGATAGGCGAGTCAAAAGCTTAAGTAATTCGTGGAAATCTTCGCATAAGCCATGCATGTGACATCTACTTAGAATCGTGAGTGTAGTCAATTGCGAGTTTGATCTACACAAGGTAACTGGATAACGACTTGCAGAATTGGTCAATTTTCGTGCTTAGATTACGCCAGCTCTACAAGACCTACTGAAATTAAGGGGTGGGTCAAAACATTTGCACCCACCTTTCAAGTGCTATCGATTCTAAGAAGTAAACCTAAAAAATGTGGGATTTGAAGGCAAGGCACAGGATAAAACTGACATGTGTCCCACTATCCCAAGCCAGTATGGAAGTGGGGCGTGAGGTGGATTCGCAGAGGAGAAAAGGGAAAATTTGTTAGAAATACCGAAAATACGAACCTCATTGGCCTCGTTGAAAAGAAGTGTTGGAAGTGGGACGAGTGATAGAGGAAAAGTGTGGGCCGCGGAGAGGGAAAAGGACCTCGAGACAGAGAGCACAGCAAAACAATATTCCGGCACAGATAAGATATTAGCGGTGGGCGGGCACGGATCCTTCTAGGCGTAGCAGTATCCGATTCGTAAGCGTAAAGCCTCATTTGGACGCCTTCAGAGGCGCGAAAGTGGCGCTACCCCTGCACATATCACCTATCCTAGTATGGAATTGTTCAGCAAGGCTAAGCATACCCTGGTCTTTGAGTAAGCGATACTCGAAAAGAAACATGTTACGTTCGACATGAATAACGTGTTGGTCTACGGACAGCAGTACTTGGTTATGTATTTTTCAGTTGAACCCAGCGAAAGGTTGTATTAGAACTGTGCTCAATTTAGATAATATCTCTGTATTTGAAATGAAGTGACTCGTGAAATGATTTGAATCAGAAAAACTAAGTAGAACCTTCGCGGGATATTTTGGGGGAGGGGGCTATCAAAATCGTACTTTTTTGTGCAGTGTGTCATCATCACACGTTCAAGGTTCAGGTTTCTAGTTTTCGCTTCAAAGACAATTTGATCAGATGTCAAATCAATGCACAATACATAATCGAAGAAGATCAATTACTGACTATTTGTTTTGTTTCTATTTTTTCAAAATGATAATACCTACATAGAAGGTAAATAAATAGATCAATAACCTTAGATTATCAATTACTATATTAGAAACTGAAACTATTAGGTCGGTCCATAATTTTTGAGAGCTTTTGGTGTTTTTGATTCAATTACTTATCTTATTTCTCTGATGTACTTATTCAGCATAGTATACATCACCATTATTACCAACATATAACCAATGCGAGGGTGGGTATTCAGTGTCTCTCTTGTAGAATTTCATAGAGTTCTGATCGAAGAAATATTGGATGTCGATTTTGACTTTATGGTGATTCAAGTGAGATTTCTTCTCCAGAAGGTGATTGAGAGAGGAGAGCGGATAGTCGTTCGTTGACGCAGGATTAGTGCTACAAGGCGGAGCTAAAAGAACTGACCGCCCGAGAGTCTCCAATTTTTTAGGAATTTTCTTAGCAAGGCGGGCTCGAACGACCTCAGAAAAAATAGATTTTGTCTTCCTTTGCTTTCAAGTTGAAGGCGTTGCCATCAAGCTGTCAACGATTCTTCCCATCACTGACACTGGTATTAGTTGATGCCGGTCTTCAGCGCAAAGGCCCTCCCGTATTGCGCCAACGACTCAGGAAGTTCGAATTCAGAGGGAGTTGGGTTTTTACTGTCAGAACTCCCGAATCGTTTAAGCAAATCTACTGCGGCTCGTGGATTTGTTAGCACACTGCACCCAGTCCACATCACCAATGAGTATTATAGATGGTCATCCGAAGGAACTATGGGAAACCAACAGGAACTTGATGATGTCAGATTGGGTTGAGAACTGATTCGGGACTACAATTTTCCTTCGATCAGAACTCTATGAAAGTCCACAAGAGAGGCACTGAATACCCACCCTCGCATTGGTGATATGTTGTTAATAATAATGATGTATACTATGCTGGATAAGTAGATCAGAGAAATAAGATAAGTAATAAATCGAAAAACACCAAAGGTTCTCAAAAATTGTGGACCGACCTAATAAAATTGAATTACGACAGCATGTCGTGCTCAGTAGATAAACTGCATCAACAAGAAATTTTGACCAACAAGAGTTCGCCTCGAAGCTTGTTTGACCGAAAACGTGCTACTCATTTGGAGTGCGAAGTCTTGGCGCGGGACATGAAGGAACGCACTACCACTACCCACACCCTTTTTTAGCTGCCTCAGAACATGCTAAGTTTTAGCACTTGCTATAGGTTCGGTAAGAATGTAAGTAATGGACTACACTGGCCTCCGCTATTTTACCGTGGCAAAAGTGGTCTAGTTGCAAGTGGTGCCACTAACAACTACGGTACGGGTATCTAGCACCAGATCGTGCGCCGATTTGTGCATCGGCTAGCGTCCAGGAGCCAAATCACATCAAATTGCTACTACGATTCTGAATGGGGAGTAGAATGCCTGGCGCATCCCAGAACGGTTTGATCAACGACGAGCGCTTTATCTTTACCTTTGATGCCAGATGTCATCGGCTCCTGTGGCGTGGGTGGCATACCCTTTACGCCCCAGGAATATGACTGCCATTCTTCGAATGTCAAACTATCGCGAACGTAAACAATTCATGGCTAAATCGGGATTTTGACAAAAGCTATGTAAAAATGGGGGGAAGGGCGAATAATGGAAAACAAACGAGTAAACACACGAGTTTGTCGCATAGAAGCGCGAGGAGATAAAGGTGGCTAGCCAGCCGAATAGAAGCATTTCGACAGTCGAACTGGGGTGTATCGAATCTCACCTAACGGAGTAGCGCCCATCAAAAAAGTAATCAGCAGTGGTCATTGATGCGATGGCAATGACAGACGTCACTAGGAGATGCGTTCAAAGTACCATTGAATCCGTATGTCGCTCGCACTCAATAATCCCCGAACAGAAAGTTGAGAATACGTTAATGCCTTATTTCTCAGAACTTCCCGATAATATTTGTTTAGTGGGAGGATAGAGCTCAAAAAGAAAGACCACACCAAAAAATAGCTAAAAAATAGAGCTGATGATACAACTTACACGGTGTTATAGGTACACTGCTCCTACTCGTATACTTTCCTAGCACCCAACGAGGAGCAACCATTCAGTGTTTATCCATAACTCTATTTGCCCCGATCCCCCACTTGTACCCAACGGCGCACGGGCAGGTCGCCCAGGCCTTTTCAGTTCGCGTTTTCAGATGTAAGGTAGACACGTGACATCGGCCGCTTTCGAAATCCAAAGAACCCTTCCCTTCAGAGCACTACACGATTACAACCAATTGGCACGCCACTGTGATTTTGTTTTTCCATGAACGACGGTGTGGAACTGTTAGATTTCATTCTCAGGTTCAGCAGTCACCTAAATTAGACACCAACATTGTTTTTGCTTCGAACAAGCTAGGCCAATCACATTTCGGTTTAGGTGTAAGCAATGTGTAAGCGGGCATTAGCCTAAGCCCTAAAAGCAAGTATAAACTGAGACCTTCAATGATCGCCGCAGCTCTGTAGAACTGAGTTAAGAGGCGTTGACAGATTAGAGAGCGCAGACAACAGCCGGGGATAGCGAAAGAAAAAAGTTTGAGCTCCACGCTCGAATTTTACACAGAGCCTGCGCGCTCTTGTCCGGGTTGTTATTACTGCGCACGGGAACGCACATTGGTGATGTATCACTTAAGGGTCTAAATGCCATAACCAAATAGGAAGCTTTCCACGACGTCGCCTGGGTTGGTGGCTATTGAAGAAAAAGTACCGTGGATCATATTTATGACGGACTCGTGCTCCTTCAAGTTGCGGGATAAAATCAGAGCCGCTTGTTCCGATTATACCCTCAAATGCAATTGAGGTTAGATAGAGGCCCTGCCATGGAGTAATTTTACTGATTGACTTGGTTTGGGTGCTACTTAAGGAAAGTCCCGATCGGCCTATGTATTTGTGCGCTTTGAACAGCTGACATGAAGTAGCGACTGTAGCGACCAAGTAACGAAAAAACGTAAGAGACCGTCGGACAAGGACGGAAAGTCCCTTTGCAAGTAGCACTTAAGGGAGGGGGGGGCGTCGGTGGTGTTGGGGGGGGGGTCTACGGACACGTGATCGCCGTCTTTAAAACTCGTCGAATTGTGCCTTCGCTGCGCCTCTTCTCGCAGACTGACAGCTAAGCTTATCGTTTACTGTGATCTGATTACATTCAAAATCTTGCCATAATGGGGTTATCACGCCATCCAGCCTGCTTTTCAGGGGCTCGCCTAGTGCTAACACCTTATTGCACGAGATTTGACCCTGAGCCAGGCACCGTTTTCTAATCTTCTGTGCTCTAGCCTTTCGTCGCGGCAGTAACTAGAGGCTTCGTCTCTCACAGGGTCCGCTAGAGGCAAGCTCGGGATTTCTGATCGATCCCCCCCCCACAACCCCGAGCACGATCTAAATTTTTAGCGCTCAGAATTCTAACTTATTGTTAGCTCTCTATCCAACAAAGAGAAATAGTTTTCTCTTTTCTTCTAGTGACTGCCAAACATGGTGGAGTTAAAAAATCGAATTGGGTGCAAACTGCATTTCAATTGGCCGACCTTAGCAAGCTGTCTTGTGCGAGCTGACCAGCGCTCCTCTCATAACTCTGCAGCAGCCCGTAAAATCAAAATCAATTATTAATCAGAAAGAGTAAGCCGTAGTCAATTAAAAGGCATTTGATAATGCGATTGCTTCATCGGACGTGCGTGCAGCTCAGAGTAGCGGTGGATAAGTGGAAGCAGAAGAGGCGCCTAGCAAGGGTTAAGAGGACTTCTCATAAGATGACGTTCTTGGATAATACCAGCAAATTAAGCTCTGCAAAATGTGCAGAAGAAGGCCTTGCAATGAAGTGTAGACTAGCACTGACTATGTGTTTACTTACAGATAAAGAATGAAGGAGATGGGCGAACTTTAGTGATGAATCCTATAGCGATCACATGGGAAGGTTTACAATTGATCCTAGGCGAGAACTCTTCCAAAACAATGCTTTTGTCTTCTCAAACAAAATCCGGCCCCAAGTCAGCCAATTCAGAAATGTAGAACTCCTGATTGTCTCAACTGAGATCAGATCTTAGAGAGCGCATAGAAGGCGTAGGGCGCCCCTATCCACTGATTAGTTAACTTATGCAGAAACTGGGATGCAACGTGACAAACTCTTGGTTTGTGGCGGTCAGGCTATGAACGGATTAGATACATGAGCAAAAATGCAGTGCAATTAGGCAACTCTCAACGGCAGTGTATATAGCTGTAAGAATCCCCGATGTTTTTGTTGGAGGGGGATTTCTTTTTTATTTTTATGATTGCAGAACGACGAAACCTTTAGGAATAATTCTTCAATTTTGCCCGATCGCTTGCTGTTGGTAGCGCGTTACGCATCAAAAACTGTGAATTGCGTATAGCAGGCGAAGCGAGTTGTTGCAACAGAACAGCTTGACTCGAATACTTAATCATTCAGAGAGCTCGGCAAATGCCGTTGGGTATCGCGAAAAAAAGTTACGATATTGACATAATGCCTCTTGCTATGACTTTTCCTTTGCGTCATTAGCTAAGAATAAAAGTCATCTATTACTTTCACAAACAGGCTTTGGTTAGCGTCTGGGATTAGCTAAGCCCAGGGGAGCAGAAGGGACCAGATCTTTCAAATTCTTAACAGATTCCAACAGATTCAGATAGGTATCTTGAAGACCTCTCAACCCTTGCTCGTTCGACTCTACTTTATATTACCAGATTAGTCCCCCGTCAACCGCCGGGACCTTCCTTTCCTGCGCAAGCTTTCTATCCTCCGCTATGGTCCCTTCCTCCTGTGACACCAACACCTCCTGGAAGTGACGCGTATGCAACACAATGGTGTTTCATACAGTAGAAGGGACACAATCATGATATGACGGTAGATTTTTCGCTTCCCTTCCTCATCCTCCCTTCCTCTCTCCACTGCCCTCCAGCTGCCACTGCAGCACCATGTGGAATGAACGGAAGTGTGCTAAGCAGGTGTTTATATAGCCCTAAGAGTGTTATCACAACTATCCTGCTACAAAACATTGATATCTCAAATCCTGTAAGCTACCCGATTTGTTAGCGGTTTGTTTATCCCATGAGCTTCCTTCTCACTCACTTCATTTTGCGGACGGACACACATACATACATACATACATACATACATACATACATACATACATACATACATACACACGCACACATACAGACATACAAACCGACACACAAAGTTAGCGCTTTATAAAATAGAAGGATTGGAGAGTTCATGTAGGAGTATCGTTAAGTGCGATTAGGGCGTTAGGCGATTAGGCTTATTAAATTTATAATGAAAATGGACGTAGATTAGGCGATAAGGCGATCAGGCGTTTAAAAAAATGTACATACGTATTGATTGTTTACTCCGCCCATAGAGCGTTGTGGGCGAGTAGGCGAGTAGGCAGTTAGGCGACCGCTCCGTTGGTGGAGCAACAAACCAACAACGTTTTCTTCCCTTATCGCATAATCGACTACTCGCCTGCTCGCCTGATCGCCTAACCGCACCTACGATCGCCTACTATGAACGCTTCCAGATAGATGGGAGCGAGGCAAAAATACTGACCAGTATGTAACGAAGAACGATGGAAAAAAAGCTAGTTCCTGAACGTATACCAAAAAATCATCAACAGGCGAAACTTGAGTCGATGGAGCTCCACGTGCCCAGAAAGAACGGAGGGACCAAATATTCGGACTCCTAACCAAAAATGGTATACTCCTAAAGAGAAGGGATTTGGGATTTGACTAGTCCTCGTTGATTATTTTTTAGCATTTATTTACTTTCGCATCTAGAGTTCAGCAGTAATGGATGGACACCACCGTCAAGTGGGACGGTCAAGTTCATGGTGTCTGAGTTCTGACGTCATGGTGGGAAACTTCCTGCAACAAGGCCCGGTCAACGGTATTCTCCGTATCAGACAATCATGGTCACTGGTACACCTGCTTTGGTCCTCTTCTGCGACCTAGCCTCCGTGATTTTAGCAACAAGTGAATGTAAACATGTTGGCCGCCTTCATGGGGAGGGGGGAGGGGGATGAAGGGTGACCGTGGAAGAGATCATGTCACAATAGGCGAAACGAAAAGATGTGGTCTTAAAAACTGCAGATGACACTAGGCGAGCAATTAGGAGGGAAGGAATTTGGAAAGAATGGACTAATGCTGAACATTTTTTACAGCGCTGAGATTTCCCAGCATTCCCGCGTATTATCCTTCTGGGAAATCCGACACACTATTGAGAGCTTCTAAGGCAGATGAATTGAAAAGCATGAAAGGCATAGTGGTGCGAAGGTTCACGTCAAAAGAGGTACGGTCGAAGCGCATGAGGCGACATGAAGCCACGCTAACCATCAGATACTGGCTCCAGCCTGATAGTCTGCGAAGGATTCGTTCCGAGGTTATCGAGCGGGACGAGCCATTCCGCGTTGCTGGATTCCTTTCCAGGAGGCTACCTATTTTGATTATTTCACTGGTAGCCTAACGACAACGCGCGTTTGCCTTTTTGGTCATGTGGAGCTAGCGCCATTTTGCCGGCTGAAATACACGAAAAATATTAGAAAAACCAAGCCAAATAATATCAAACCGCATTATGAGACACGTCGGTCGTAGGCTAATTCGTTTAATCTGCTATAAAAGGATAAAAGGATAAAGCATTTGCCGTTGATCAATCCCTTTTTGGGATGCGGCACGCATTCTACTTCCATTTGTACATTCGTAGTGGCGTTTGAATGCGATGTGGCCTATACAATGACTTGCGGGGGCCAGCCGATGTACAAGTCAGTGTTTTTATCCTCCCAGACAAGTCTGGTACCAATTAACCGACCCCGGAGGGATGGAAGGCTTGGTTGGCCCGGGCGACTCACGACCCAGGATTTGATCCCCGGACCGCTCGCGTGGTAAGCGTGCCACTTGCCACTACACCACTTCCGCCCTGACGTAAAGATACAACAGCTTAGCAATTAGGAACGAATTCTCAAAGAATAAAATTGTATTACAGACGTGTGGTATCGTAGGATACCACGCCGTCCCACGTGCCTGCTAGGCGTGGTACCTTATAGTACCGCCGCTCTCTTCTAGGTGTAAAGAAAGTGGTCATATACCATTTCACCACTTCCGCTCTCCAGATTCGCAATCAGGAACGAATTCTGGTGGTCTTGTAAGGTACCATGCCGTCCCATGCGGTCTGCAAGGCGTGGCATATCGTAGTACCGCGTTTTCTTCCTGATGTGAACAAGTGAAACGGTCATATGCTATTGTCTACGGGTGAAATATGTTTTGGACAGGTCAAGCTTACCTAAGAATGACCATTGTTAGACCTAGGAATGACCACTGTTAGTAGCTCTGGGCTCCAATGTTCAA